>OY769913.1:0-29330 GCA_963669185.1 Dyspetes luteomarginatus | reverse complement strand
TTTAATTTATATAATAAATAAAAATAATATAAAATAACTCCTAACCACCAATAAATAAAAATAATTTTTTCTAAATAAATCAAAATTATAAATATTTTTTAAATAATTAATAATATGCCTCCCGTATAAATATTCATTTCAACCTAAATCTAATTTAATATTTATTTTAAATATTGTTATAAATAATTTTTTTAATTTTATAGAATATGTAAAAGGCAAAAATCAAATTAATATAAAAAATACTACATAAAT
Organism: Dyspetes luteomarginatus; assembly: GCA_963669185.1. Classification (NCBI taxonomy): domain Eukaryota; kingdom Metazoa; phylum Arthropoda; class Insecta; order Hymenoptera; family Ichneumonidae; genus Dyspetes; species Dyspetes luteomarginatus. The sequence continues at coordinate 29,078 of OY769913.1, read as the reverse complement.
ATTATTATTTTTAATAATTTTATTATTTAAAAATAATTTTATTTTAATTAATCTTATTCTTATCCCTAACCCTATAAATATAAAAATTAATAATTTTAAAGTATTTGGTAAAAAAATTATATTTTTTATTGAAAATAATAACCAATTTAAAAATAACCCTATAATAATTGATATTAATCATAACCTTCTTATTGAAATTCTTATAAAACTACTAATACTATTATAATTAATATAATAAATTAAATTAGGCAATTTAATAAAAGAATAATAGACTAGTCGCATAGAATATATAACTGTCAACCCCATAGAAAAAAATAATCTCACACAAATTAATTTATTTAAATTTCTTATTAAAAATATTTCTAAAATTATATCTTTAGAAAAAAATCCTGATATAAAAGGAATCCCACATAAAGATAAAGTTGAACAATTAAATAAAATTCTAACTAAAGGAAAATTATATATAACTATTCTAATATAACGAATATCTTGATTATTAACTATATTATGAATAACCACTCCTGAACACATGAATAATATTGATTTAAATATGGCATGTGTTAATAAATGAAAAAAAGAGATATAAGGTATTTTTATTGATAAACAAAAAATTATTACACCTAATTGACTTAATGTTGAATAAGCAATAATTTTTTTTAAATCATTTTCTAAAATAGCAGCTAACCCAGATATCAACATCGTTAAAATAGAAATAATTATTATTATTAATAATAAATTTTCATTATATATTATAAAATTATATCGAATCAACAAATAAACGCCAGCAGTTACTAAAGTAGAAGAATGAACTAAAGATGAAACAGGGGTTGGGGCTGCTATAGCTATAGGAAGTCAAGATGAAAAAGGAATTTGAGCTCTTTTGGTGATTGCTGCCGCAAATAATATAAATAACAAATTATCATTTAAATTTCTAAAAAATATAAAATTTCACGATCCTAAAGATATTAATAACCCAATTATTATCAAAATCATAATATCTCCCAGACGATTAGTTAAAATTGTAACTATCCCAGAATTGTACCTTACTTCATTTTGATAATAAATTACTAAACAATAAGAAACTAACCCTAATCCATCCCAACCCAACAAAATTCTAATTATATTAGGCCTTAAAATTATTAAAATTATTGATAAAATAAATAATATCACTAAAATTATAAATCGATAAATAAAAATTTCTTCTTTTATATACTCAATTCTATAAAAAATTACGGAACAAGAAATTATTATGACCACACTGATAAATATTAAAGAAATTCAATCTAATACAATTAAAAATTCAATTTTAATTGATATAAATTTTAAAATTTCTATTTCTATGAAATAATAAAATTTATTTAATAAAAAAAAAACTGATAAAAAAAATATTAAAATTCTTAAAATTATTAAATAAATAACATATAAATAATAAATAATAAATTTTTAAAAATTATTTAAAATTTTTATTATGATTTTAAAAATCAAAAAATTATATAATTATTATTTTTAATAATTCACACTAAAATTTAATTTAAAATAATATACATATTATAATTTTGACCCCACAAATCAAAGTTTTAATTAAACTATTTAAATAATACATCTATAAATTCTTGCTTAAATATTAATTTTATAAATAATTTACTAATCTTATAAAATATTTATATCAATTTAAATATAAATAACATTCATATCAAATTTGATGATAAAATTAATTTCAAATATACTAAATTTATTAATATTAAATAAATAAAATCATAATAAAAAAAAAAATATTTAATGGGAATCAATGTAAAATTAGTAATAAATAATTTTTACAATTAATAGTAAAAAATGAATAATTTATAATAAATTTACCATGCTGACTATAAGAATATAAATATAAAGTGTAGGAAGCTCTGAAAAAAGAAATTAATATTAAAATTAATATAATTATTTTATTTCATATCAAAAGAGAATTAAATAATATAATTTCTCTAAATAAATTTAAAGACGGAGGAAAAGAAAAATTTGAAGAACATAATAACAATCATATCAATCTCAAAGAAGGAAAATAATTTATTATACCTTTATTTAAAAATAATCTTCGTGATATTAAACATTCATAATTTAAATTTACTAAACAAAATATTCCTGATGAACATAAACCATGAGCAATTATTATTATTATCCCACCTAAATACCCCCAATTAAATATTGTTATTACCCCAGATATTAAAATTCTTATATGAACTACAGATGAATAAGCAACTAATATTTTTATATCAACTTGATTTAAACAAATTAAACTCCTAATTAACCCTCCTATTAAGCTAAAAATTATAAATAATTTATTAAATAAAAGTCTTATTTTTATCATTATTAATAACACACGCATAAGTCCGTATCTTCCTAATTTTAATATAACCCCCGCTAAAATTATAGACCCTATAATTGGGGCTTCTACATGAGCCTTAGGTAATCATAAATGAACAAAATATATTGGTATTTTTACTAAAAAAGCTAAAATTAATCCCAAATAAATAAATAATCTAAAATAATTAATAAAAATTATATTTATATTTAATGTATATTCTAAATTATACAAATATAAAATAGTTAAAAATAAAGGGAAAGACCCAAAAAGAGTGTATAATATTATATAAAATCCAGCTTGAATGCGATCAATCTGATACCCTCAACCTATAATTATTAAAAAAATAGGGATCAATCTTGATTCAAAATAAATATAGAATATAATTAAATTTATGGTAGAAAATCTTAAAATTAATATAATTAATATAAAATTTATTAAAAATATAAAAAAATTATTTAAATTTCTTATTATAATTTTGTTGCTAGTAAATATTATTAAAGCCACAATTCAAAATCTTAACAAAATCAATCCCCATGAATAATAATCTATTCTAAAATTGTTATAAATTTTTCTTCAAATAATTAAATTATTAAATGGGAATTTAATAATTAATCACCATCTTATAAAAAAAATTATATTTTGAAAATACATTAATATTAATTTTTTATTTAACTTAATAATAATTAAAAAAAATGTTAACAAAATTAATAAATTTATCATTTTATTAATCTTAATGAATTTAGAAAATCATTCCCATAAAATCGAACTATTAATATAATTAAAGCTAACCCTAAAGCCCCCTCACAAACTCTTATAATTAAAAAAAATATTAAAATAAATATATTAACTTCAAGAATTATTATTGTAATAAATAAATTATAATAAATATTAATTATAATAAACTCAAAACAAATTAAAATTATTAATAAATGCTTGTAATAAAAAAATAATATAAATATAGAAATTATAAATATATAAAAAATTATATAATAATTTAAATTATAAATAAGCTTTATAGTTTAAACAAAACATTAATCTTGTAAATTAAAATTAAATCATTTTTAAAGCTTCAAAAAAATAAAATTTTTACATCTTTAATCTCCAAAATTAATATTTTATTTAAACTATTTTTTGATGATAAAATTAAATTTTTTACTACTTACTCCATTAATTATTAATTTATTAATAATAATCATTATATTAATTTCTATAAAAACTAATAAATTTCATTCCTTAAATTTAATGATTATATTAATTATTTTTACTATTATAATCTCCTTAATAGTTAACATAATAACAAAATCTATTATAGCATTTATTTTATTTTTAACAATAATTGGGGGATTAATAATTATTTTTATATACATTACTAGATTAACAAATAACGAAATTTTTATATTTAATTTAATAAATATAATTAATATTTCATTTAAATTTTTTATTACTCTTATTTTATTAATTTTGTTAATAAAATATTTTACATTCAATAATTATATAAATTGAAATAATACCCAAACATTTAATTTTTTTTTTTTACTAGAAAAAAAAAATGAATTAAATTTAAGAAACCTTTTTACTCTTAAAAAAAATTCATTATTATTCATAATAAACTATTTATTTTTTTCAATAATTTGTATTATAAATATTTGTTATAAATTAAAATCTCCTATACGACAAATAATTCATTATGAATAAATCTATTTTTAAAAAAAATAATATATTAAAAATTATTAACAATTCTTTTATTAGATTACCCACCCCTATCAATATTTCAATTTGATGAAACTTTGGTTCATTGTTAGGACTTTGTTTAATGATCCAAATTATTACAGGAATTTTTTTATCTATACATTATTGTGCTAATATTAATTTAGCTTTTAATAGATTAATCCATATTATCCAAGATGTAAATATAGGATGAATATTCCGATTAATCCACATAAATGGTGCCTCATTATTTTTTTTATGTATATATTTCCACATAGGTCGAGGATTATACTACAATTCTTATAAATTAATTAAAGTTTGATTAATTGGAGTTATAATTTTTATATTAACTATAGCTACAGCTTTTATAGGATACGTTTTACCTTGAGGACAAATATCTTTCTGAGGGGCAACTGTAATTACAAATTTAATTTCAACAATCCCCTATATAGGTCAAAATATTGTTGAATGAATCTGAGGGGGATTTTCTGTCAATAACCCTACATTAAATCGATTTTTTTCATTACATTTCATTTTACCATTCATTATTTTATTTATAGTAATTATACATTTAATATTAATCCACGAAACTGGCTCAAATAACCCCTTAGGCATTAATAGAAACATAAACAAAATTCCATTCCATTTATACTTCACTTTAAAAGATATTTACGGATTTATTTTAATTATAAATTTGTTTATATATATAAATATAAAATATCCATTTTTATTAAGAGATCCAGAAAATTTTTTATTGGCTAACCCAATAATTACTCCACTCCATATTCAACCTGAATGATATTTTTTATTCGCCTACACTATTTTACGATCAATCCCAAATAAATTAGGAGGAGTTATCGCCCTTTTAATATCAATTTTAATTATAATAATTTTACCGTTTATAAATTTTAATAAATTTAAAACTATAAAATTTTACAAATTTAATCAAATTAATTTTTGAATTTTTATTAATATTGTTTTATTATTAACTTGATTAGGATCCCAGCCCGTAGAAGCCCCTTTTATTAATCTTAGACAAATTATTACTTTAATTTATTTTTTTTATTTTTTAAGAAATAATTTATTAATAAAAATTATAGATTTATTAATCAATTAATTTAAATAGATAATGAACTTGAATAAGTATATGTTTTGAAAACATAAAATAGAATTAATTATTCTATTATCTTACTTAAAAATTAAAAATTTAAAAATAAATATATATAATAAATAAGTCAATGCTAAAGGTAAAATCAATAATCAACATAAATATATCAAAAAATCATAACGAAATCGTGGTAATGTCCCTCGAATCCAAATAATTAAAAAAATTAAAATTAAAATTTTTAAATAAAAATAAATTCTAAAAATTTCTATACCTAAAAAAAATATACTAAAAAATAACCTAAGAAAAATAATTCTAGCATATTCAGATAAAAAAATTAAAATAAAACCTCTTCTTATATACTCAACATTAAACCCTGAAACCAATTCAGACTCTCCTTCAGAAAAATCAAAAGGAGTTCGATTCAACTCAGCCATAATTCTAAAAAAAAAAATTAATCTTAAAGGTCACAATAATATAATTAACATCAATTCTTTTTGAAAATTAATTAAATTATTTAAATTAAATCTTTCAATTATTATAATTGGTACTAATATAATAACTGCCAATCTTACTTCATATGAAATAGATTGTCTTAAAGAACGAATAGATCCTAATATTGAATATGAAGAATTTGAAGATCACCCAGCTAATAAAAATCTATAAATTGATAAACTAAAACAACAAAAAATATAAATTAATCCCATTTCCAACCTAATTATATTTCTATATAAAGGATAAACTAATCATATTATTAAAATTAAAATAAATCTACAAATTGGAGAAAAAAGATAATATAAATAATTAGACTTATTTATAAAATAAAAATCCTTAGATAATAATTTAATAAAATCTCTAAAAGGCTGTAAAATTCCTAAATACCCCACTTTATTAGGACCTTTACGAATTTGAATATACCCTAATAATTTTCGTTCCATCAAAGTTAAAAAAGCTACGGATACCAAAATTATAATTATTACTAATAATAATATAATAAATGAAAAATAAATATTAATTATAATTTGTTTAATATATTATTTGTAATTAATAAACTACATAAATAAATTCTAACTTTATTGCACTAATCTGCCAAAATAATTTAATTTAAAATTAATCATATTAATAAAATTATTTACTATAACAAGTCCTTTCGTACAAAATTATAATTTAAAATTAAAGATAGAAACCGATCTGGCTCACGCCGATCTGAACTCAAATCATGTAAGATTTTAATGGTCGAACAGACCAAAATTTTTAAACTTCTTCATTTAAATTTAATCTTAATTCAACATCGAGGTCGCAAACTTTTTTATCAATATGATCTCTCTAAAAAAATAACGCTGTTATCCCTAAGGTAATTTATTCTTTAAATCAAAAATTCAAGATCATTTATTCATTAATTTATGTTCAATAAAATTAAAGTTTCACTAATTTAAAAATCTCCCCAATCAAATAAAATTTAATAAATTTTTTATTTAATTTAAATTAAAATTTATTAAATTTTATAAAAATCTATAGGGTCTTCTCGTCTTTTAATTATATCTTAGATTTTTTACTAAAAATAAAATTTTAAAAATTTAAATTTGAGACAGTTTATATTTCATCAAACCTTTCATTCCAGCTTTTAATTAAAAAACTATTGATTATGCTACCTTTGTACAGTCAAAATACTGCAGCTATTAAAATATTTTCATTGAGCAGGTTAGACTTAAAATTATAATCAAAAAGACATGTTTTTGTTAAACAGGTGAATATATTAATAATTTAAAAATATTTGCCTAATTCCTTAAATTTAATTTTATTAAATAAAAATAAATTTAAAAATAATTTATACTAATTTAATCATTATTTATTTTTTAAAATAATTAATAAAAATAATTTAATAAATTATTAAAAATATTTTTAATTATTAATTATTCAAATTAAATTATAACATTTTTATTAATAAAAAAAATTTACAATCTTATATTATTATAATAAAATAAATTTAATTATAAATTTAATTTAAAGTTTACCCCTTAAACTATTAATAATAAAAATTATTAAAAATAATAATTTTTTAATAATATTAATTATCTGAATTTAATTCATTTATTAAATAACTAGATATCTTAATAAACGAAAAATATTTCACTTCCAATTTAATATAATTAATTATTATTCCACATAAATTAAATTATAAAATTAAATCTTATTAATTCGAGAAATAATATATTTAATTAATTATTTAATTAACCCTGAAACAAAAGGTAAATATAATAAATATTTATTTTTAAAAAATAAAATTTTAAATTAAAATTTCTTTTCCAATACTTATTATTAATAATTAATTTTTTTTAAAAAATACTAAAATTTTGTCTATTAAAATTATTTTTTTTAAGTAAAAAAAATTACAAAATATATTTATTATTTAATTTTTAACTAAATTTTATTAATAACTTTTATTATTTAAATAATATATATATATACTAAATTTAATATTCTAAATATACTTTCCAGTATATTTACTTTGTTACGACTTATTTCATTTTAAATGAAAACGACGGGCAATATGTACATATTTTAAAACTAAATCAATAAAAATAATTTTATTCAATTTACTTTCAAATCCTCTTTCATATTTAAATTAAATTAAATAATTCATTAATAATTTTTAAATTATTGTAATTCATTTCTTCATTTAATAAAGCTACATTTTGACCTGAATTAAATCATTTTAAATTTTAATTGAATATAAAAAATTATAATAAAAAATTTTCTAAAAACGGAAATATATAAACTTACAATTAAAGTGTATCTTATCGTGTATTATCAATAATAGAACAAATTCCTCTGATTAGAATAAAATACCGCCAAATTTTTTAAATTTAATGATTTATCAATTAATACTTTAATTTATTTTATATAAATTAAAAATAATAGGGTATCTAATCCTAGTTTAAATTTTTAAATCTTTAATTTTAATTTTATTTAATTAATAATTATAAATTAAATTAAAATTTCACCTTAAATTTAATATTTTTATTATTAATAAATTTAATTTATTAAAATTTATAAAATTAATTTATAACAATTGTTTAACCGCAATTGCTGGCACAATTTTTATTATTATTATAATTATATCTAATCATAAATTTCTTTATTAATTAATTTTATAAATTAAATATTTAAATTATTAAAATTAATTTACACAAAAATTTATATATAAAAATTAAAATTTAATAATTCATAAATTTTATAAAATTTATAAATTAAAATTAATTTATAAATTAAAATTAAGTTTAATTATAACTTTATATATATATATATATATAAATAAAATATTATTGTAGATATTATTAATATTTTTAAAGGAAAATTTCCTCCCGTATATTTAATGCAAATTTATTAATATAAAATTTTAATATTTAAGCAAGAATTTATTTTATTAATATAAAATTTTAATATTTAAGCAAGAATTTATTTTATTAATATAAAGTTTTAATATTTAAACAAAAATTTAATTTACCGCCATAAATTAAAATTTAATATTTAAACAAAAATTTAATTTACCGCCATAAATTAAAATTTAATATTTAAACAAAAATTTAATTTACCGCCATAAATTAAAATTTAAATTTTATAAATTATTAATTTAATTTTAAGTTATAAAATTAATTTTTATAAAGTTAAATTTAACTTTACAAAAATATTATTAATATTTTTAAAGGAAAATTTCCTCCCGTATATTTAATGCAAATTTATTAATATAAAATTTTAATATTTAAGCAAGAATTTATTTTATTAATATAAAATTTTAATATTTAAGCAAGAATTTATTTTATTAATATAAAGTTTTAATATTTAAACAAAAATTTAATTTACCGCCATAGATTAAAATTAATATTTAAACAAAAATTTAATTTACCGCCATAGATTAAAATTAATATTTAAACAAAAATTTAATTTACCGCCATAAATTAAAATTTAATATTTAAACAAAAATTTAATTTACCGCCATAAATTAAAATTTAATATTTAAACAAAAATTTAATTTACCGCCATAAATTAAAATTTAAATTTTATAAATTATTAATTTAATTTTAAGTTATAAAATTAATTTTTATAAAGTTAAATTTAACTTTACAAAAATATTATTAATATTTTTAAAGGAAAATTTCCTCCCGTATATTTAATGCAAATTTATTAATATAAAATTTTAATATTTAAGCAAGAATTTATTTTATTAATATAAAATTTTAATATTTAAGCAAGAATTTATTTTATTAATATAAAGTTTTAATATTTAAACAAGAATTTATTTTATTAATATAAAGTTTTAATATTTAAACAAGAATTTATTTTATTAATATAAAGTTTTAATATTTAAACAAAAATTTAATTTACCGCCATAAATTAAAATTTAATATTTAAACAAAAATTTAATTTACCGCCATAAATTAAAATTTAATATTTAAACAAAAATTTAATTTACCGCCATAAATTAAAATTTAAATTTTATAAATTATTAATTTAATTTTAAGTTATAAAATTAATTTTTATAAAGTTAAATTTAACTTTACAAAAATATTATTAATATTTTTAAAGGAAAATTTCCTCCCGTATATTTAATGCAAATTTATTAATATAAAATTTTAATATTTAAGCAAGAATTTATTTTATTAATATAAAATTTTAATATTTAAGCAAGAATTTATTTTATTAATATAAAGTTTTAATATTTAAACAAAAATTTAATTTACCGCCATAAATTAAAATTTAATATTTAAACAAAAATTTAATTTACCGCCATAGATTAAAATTTAATATTTAAACAAAAATTTAATTTACCGCCATAAATTAAAATTTAAATTTTATAAATTATTAATTTAATTTTAAGTTATAAAATTAATTTTTATAAAGTTAAATTTAACTTTACAAAAATATTATTAATATTTTTAAAGGAAAATTTCCTCCCGTATATTTAATGCAAATTTATTAATATAAAATTTTAATATTTAAGCAAGAATTTATTTTATTAATATAAAATTTTAATATTTAAGCAAGAATTTATTTTATTAATATAAAGTTTTAATATTTAAACAAAAATTTAATTTACCGCCATAAATTAAAATTTAATATTTAAACAAAAATTTAATTTACCGCCATAGATTAAAATTTAATATTTAAACAAAAATTTAATTTACCGCCATAAATTAAAATTTAAATTTTATAAATTATTAATTTAATTTTAAGTTATAAAATTAATTTTTATAAAGTTAAATTTAACTTTACAAAAATATTATTAATATTTTTAAAGGATATAATTTAAAATTAAATTATTAATAATATATAAATTATTATATAAATTAATATATTTTATTGTAAAATATTTTATACCCCTAATAAATTTTTTTTTTTTTTTTTTTTAGTTAAAAAAAATATATTAATGTAAATTTAATATTATGTAATAAAATTAATATTTAAATATATTTTAAAAATTAATATATTAATAATTATTAATATATAAATTATATTATATATTTATTAATATATAATTATCTATATACATATATAATTATTTATATATATATATATATATTAATTATTAAATAATTATATGTATATTATGTATTTATTAATATATAATTATCTATATATATTAATTATTAAATAATTATATGTATATTATGTATTTATTAATATATAATTATCTATATATATTAATTATTAAATAATTATATGTATATTATGTATTTATTAATATATAATTATCTATATATATTAATAATTAAATAATTATATATATATTATATATTTATTAATATATAATTATTTATATATATAAAATAATTAATATTATTAAATATATTAAATATCCTTAAATTTAAGAATTAATATTAAGAGATATAATTCTTAAATTTAATAATATTTAATATATTTAATAATATATAAATAATTATAATAAATTATATATATATATTAATAAATTTATTATATATATATATATATATATATTAATATAAAATAATATAATTATATATATATATATAATATATTTATATATATATAATTATTTATATATATATTAGTTATTAAATAATTATATGTATATTATATATTTATTAATATATAATTATCTATATATATTAATTATTAAATAATTATATGTATATTATGTATTTATTAATATATAATTATTTATATATATTAATTATTTTTATATATTAATTATTAAATAATTATATGTATATTATGTATTTATTAATATATAATTATCTATATATATTAATTATTAAATAATTATATGTATATTATGTATTTATTAATATATAATTATCTATATATATTAATTATTAAATAATTATATATATATTATATATTTATTAATATATAATTAATTATATATATAAAATAATATTATTAAATATATTAAATATCCTTAAATTTAAGAATTAATATTAAGAGATATAATTCTTAAATTTAATAATATTTAATATATTTAATAATATATAAATAATTATAATAAATTATATATATATATTAATAAATTTATTATATATATATATATATATTAATATAAAATAATATAATTATATATATATATATATATATATAATATATTTATATATATATAATTATTTATATATATTAGTTATTAAATAATTATATGTATATTATATATTTATTAATATATAATTATCTATATATATTAATTATTAAATAATTATATATATATTATATATTTATTAATATATAATTATCTATATATATTAATTATTAAATAATTATATGTATATTATGTATTTATTAATATATAATTATCTATATATATTAATTATTAAATAATTATATGTATATTATATATTTATTAATATATAATTAATTATATATATAAAATAATATTATTAAATATATTAAATATCCTTAAATTTAAGAATTAATATTAAGAGATATAATTCTTAAATTTAATAATATTTAATATATTTAATAATATATAAATAATTATAATAAAGTATATATATATATTAATAAATTTATTATATATATATATATATATATATTAATATAAAATAATATAATTATATATATATATATAATATATTTATATATATATAATTATTTATATATATTAGTTATTAAATAATTATATGTATATTATATATTTATTAATATATAATTATCTATATATATTAATTATTAAATAATTATATATATATTATATATTTATTAATATATAATTATCTATATATATTAATTATTAAATAATTATATGTATATTATATATTTATTAATATATAATTAATTATATATATAAAATAATATTATTAAATATATTAAATATCCTTAAATTTAAGAATTAATATTAAGAGATATAATTCTTAAATTTAATAATATTTAATATATTTAATAATATATAAATAATTATAATAAAGTATATATATATATTAATAAATTTATTATATATATATATATATATATATATTAATATAAAATAATATAATTATATATATATATATAATATATTTATATATATATAATTATTTATATATATTAGTTATTAAATAATTATATGTATATTATGTATTTATTAATATATAATTATCTATATATATTAATTATTAAATAATTATATGTATATTATGTATTTATTAATATATAATTATCTATATATATATATTAATTATTAAATAATTATATGTATATTATGTATTTATTAATATATAATTATCTATATATATTAATTATTAAATAATTATATGTATATTATGTATTTATTAATATATAATTATCTATATATATATTAATTATTAAATAATTATATGTATATTATGTATTTATTAATATATAATTATTTATATATATTAATTATTAAATAATTATATGTATATTATGTATTTATTAATATATAATTATCTATATATATTAATTATTAAATAATTATATGTATATTATGTATTTATTAATATATAATTATTTATATATATTAATTATTAAATAATTATATGTATATTATGTATTTATTAATATATAATTATCTATATATATTAATTATTAAATAATTATATGTATATTATGTATTTATTAATATATAATTATTTATATATATTAATTATTAAATAATTATATGTATATTATGTATTTATTAATATATAATTATCTATATATATTAATTATTAAATAATTATATGTATATTATGTATTTATTAATATATAATTATTTATATAAATATATATTAAATATTTTAATTAAAATATTCACAAAATAATATATTTATGTATATATTAAATTTAAATAATCCTTTATTTATATTAATAATTTAAATTAAATAACTATTATTATTAAATTTAAATTATTTTAAAATACATAAATTTAAAAAAAATAATTTTTATTTTTAAAAAAATAAAAATAAAGATAAGCTATATCAAGCTTTTAGGTTCATACCCTAAATAAAGAATTAAAATTCTTCTTTATAAAATTAAATTTAGTTTATATAAAACATATTATTTACAATAATAAATATTAAATTTTAAAATTTAATATTTTAAATTTACCGCCATAGATTTATTTGATTATTAAGTAATTTTTAATTTGCTATCAATAATTTATTTAATTATAACATAATCTTAAATTTACCGCCATAGATTTATTTAATTATTAAGTAATTTTTAATTTGCTATCAATAGTTTATTTAATTATAACATAATCTTAAATTTACCGCCATAGATTTATTTGATTATTAAGTAATTTTTAATTTGCTATCAATAGTTTATTTAATTATAACATAATCTTAAATTTACCGCCATAGATTTATTTGATTATTAAGTAATTTTTAATTTGCTATCAATAATTTATTTAATTATAACATAATCTTAAATTTACCGCCATAGATTTATTTGATTATTAAGTAATTTTTAATTTGCTATCAATAGTTTATTTAATTATAACATAATCTTAAATTTACCGCCATAGATTTATTTGATTATTAAGTAATTTTTAATTTGCTATCAATAATTTATTTAATTATAACATAATCTTAAATTTACCGCCATAGATTTATTTGATTATTAAGTAATTTTTAATTTGCTATCAATAGTTTATTTAATTATAACATAATCTTAAATTTACCGCCATAGATTTATTTGATTATTAAGTAATTTTTAATTTGCTATCAATAATTTATTTAATTATAACATAATCTTAAATTTACCGCCATAGATTTATTTGATTATTAAGTAATTTTTAATTTGCTATCAATAGTTTATTTAATTATAACATAATCTTAAATTTACCGCCATAGATTTATTTGATTATTAAGTAATTTTTAATTTGCTATCAATAGTTTATTTAATTATAACATAATCTTAAATTTACCGCCATAGATTTATTTGATTATTAAGTAATTTTTAATTTGCTATCAATAATTTATTTAATTATAACATAATCTTAAATTTACCGCCATAGATTTATTTGATTATTAAGTAATTTTTAATTTGCTATCAATAATTTATTTAATTATAACATAATCTTAAATTTACCGCCATAGATTTATTTGATTATTAAGTAATTTTTAATTTGCTATCAATAATTTATTTAATTATAACATAATCTTAAATTTACCGCCATAGATTTATTTGATTATTAAGTAATTTTTAATTTGCTATCAATAATTTATTTAATTATAACATAATCTTAAATTTACCGCCATAGATTATTTGATTATTAAGTAATTTTTAATTTGCTATCAATAATTTATTTAATTATAACATAATCTTAAATTTACCGCCATAGATTATTTGATTATTAAGTAATTTTTAATTTGCTATCAATAGTTTATTTAATTATAACATAATCTTAAATTTACCGCCATAGATTTATTTGATTATTAAGTAATTTTTAATTTGCTATCAATAATTTATTTAATTATAACATAATCTTAAATTTACCGCCATAGATTTATTTGATTATTAAGTAATTTTTAATTTGCTATCAATAATTTATTTAATTATAACATAATCTTAAATTTACCGCCATAGATTTATTTGATTATTAAGTAATTTTTAATTTGCTATCAATAGTTTATTTAATTATAACATAATCTTAAATTTACCGCCATAGATTTATTTGATTATTAAGTAATTTTTAATTTGCTATCAATAGTTTATTTAATTATAACATAATCTTAAATTTACCGCCATAGATTTATTTGATTATTAAGTAATTTTTAATTTGCTATCAATAATTTATTTAATTATAACATAATCTTAAATTTACCGCCATAGATTATTTGATTATTAAGTAATTTTTAATTTGCTATCAATAGTTTATTTAATTATAACATAATCTTAAATTTACCGCCATAGATTTATTTGATTATTAAGTAATTTTTAATTTGCTATCAATAATTTATTTAATTATAACATAATCTTAAATTTACCGCCATAGATTTATTTGATTATTAAATAATTTTTAATTTGCTATCAATAGTTTATTTAATTATAACATAATCTTAAATTTACCGCCATAGATTTATTTGATTATTAAGTAATTTTTAATTTGCTATCAATAATTTATTTAATTATAACATAATCTTAAATTTACCGCCATAGATTTATTTAATTATTAAGTAATTTTTAATTTGCTATCAATAATTTATTTAATTATAACATAATCTTAAATTTACCGCCATAGATTTATTTGATTATTAAGTAATTTTTAATTTGCTATCAATAGTTTATTTAATTATAACATAATCTTAAATTTACCGCCATAGATTTATTTGATTATTAAGTAATTTTTAATTTGCTATCAATAGTTTATTTAATTATAACATAATCTTAAATTTACCGCCATAGATTTATTTGATTATTAAGTAATTTTTAATTTGCTATCAATAATTTATTTAATTATAACATAATCTTAAATTTACCGCCATAGATTTATTTGATTATTAAGTAATTTTTAATTTGCTATCAATAGTTTATTTAATTATAACATAATCTTAAATTTACCGCCATAGATTTATTTGATTATTAAGTAATTTTTAATTTGCTATCAATAATTTATTTAATTATAACATAATCTTAAATTTACCGCCATAGATTTATTTGATTATTAAGTAATTTTTAATTTGCTATCAATAGTTTATTTAATTATAACATAATCTTAAATTTACCGCCATAGATTTATTTGATTATTAAGTAATTTTTAATTTGCTATCAATAATTTATTTAATTATAACATAATCTTAAATTTACCGCCATAGATTTATTTGATTATTAAGTAATTTTTAATTTGCTATCAATAATTTATTTAATTATAACATAATCTTAAATTTACCGCCATAGATTTATTTGATTATTAAGTAATTTTTAATTTGCTATCAATAGTTTATTTAATTATAACATAATCTTAAATTTACCGCCATAGATTTATTTGATTATTAAGTAATTTTTAATTTGCTATCAATAATTTATTTAATTATAACATAATCTTAAATTTACCGCCATAGATTTATTTGATTATTAAGTAATTTTTAATTTGCTATCAATAGTTTATTTAATTATAACATAATCTTAAATTTACCGCCATAGATTTATTTGATTATTAAGTAATTTTTAATTTGCTATCAATAATTTATTTAATTATAACATAATCTTAAATTTACCGCCATAGATTTATTTGATTATTAAGTAATTTTTAATTTGCTATCAATAGTTTATTTAATTATAACATAATCTTAAATTTACCGCCATAGATTTATTTGATTATTAAGTAATTTTTAATTTGCTATCAATAATTTATTTAATTATAACATAATCTTAAATTTACCGCCATAGATTTATTTGATTATTAAGTAATTTTTAATTTGCTATCAATAATTTATTTAATTATAACATAATCTTAAATTTACCGCCATAGATTTATTTGATTATTAAGTAATTTTTAATTTGCTATCAATAATTTATTTAATTATAACATAATCTTAAATTTACCGCCATAGATTTATTTGATTATTAAGTAATTTTTAATTTGCTATCAATAATTTATTTAATTATAACATAATCTTAAATTTACCGCCATAGATTTATTTGATTATTAAGTAATTTTTAATTTGCTATCAATAGTTTATTTAATTATAACATAATCTTAAATTTACCGCCATAGATTTATTTGATTATTAAGTAATTTTTAATTTGCTATCAATAATTTATTTAATTATAACATAATCTTAAATTTACCGCCATAGATTTATTTGATTATTAAGTAATTTTTAATTTGCTATCAATAGTTTATTTAATTATAACATAATCTTAAATTTACCGCCATAGATTTATTTGATTATTAAGTAATTTTTAATTTGCTATCAATAATTTATTTAATTATAACATAATCTTAAATTTACCGCCATAGATTTATTTGATTATTAAGTAATTTTTAATTTGCTATCAATAGTTTATTTAATTATAACATAATCTTAAATTTACCGCCATAGATTTATTTGATTATTAAGTAATTTTTAATTTGCTATCAATAATTTATTTAATTATAACATAATCTTAAATTTACCGCCATAGATTTATTTGATTATTAAGTAATTTTTAATTTGCTATCAATAATTTATTTAATTATAACATAATCTTAAATTTACCGCCATAGATTTATTTGATTATTAAGTAATTTTTAATTTGCTATCAATAATTTATTTAATTATAACATAATCTTAAATTTACCGCCATAGATTTATTTGATTATTAAGTAATTTTTAATTTGCTATCAATAATTTATTTAATTATAACATAATCTTAAATTTACCGCCATAGATTTATTTGATTATTAAGTAATTTTTAATTTGCTATCAATAGTTTATTTAATTATAACATAATCTTAAATTTACCGCCATAGATTTATTTGATTATTAAATAATTTTTAATTTGCTATCAATAGTTTATTTAATTATAACATAATCTTAAATTTACCGCCATAGATTTATTTGATTATTAAGTAATTTTTAATTTGCTATCAATAGTTTATTTAATTATAACATAATCTTAAATTTACCGCCATAGATTTATTTGATTATTAAGTAATTTTTAATTTGCTATCAATAATTTATTTAATTATAACATAATCTTAAATTTACCGCCATAGATTTATTTGATTATTAAGTAATTTTTAATTTGCTATCAATAGTTTATTTAATTATAACATAATCTTAAATTTACCGCCATAGATTTATTTGATTATTAAGTAATTTTTAATTTGCTATCAATAATTTATTTAATTATAACATAATCTTAAATTTACCGCCATAGATTTATTTGATTATTAAGTAATTTTTAATTTGCTATCAATAATTTATTTAATTATAACATAATCTTAAATTTACCGCCATAGATTTATTTGATTATTAAGTAATTTTTAATTTGCTATCAATAATTTATTTAATTATAACATAATCTTAAATTTACCGCCATAGATTTATTTGATTATTAAGTAATTTTTAATTTGCTATCAATAATTTATTTAATTATAACATAATCTTAAATTTACCGCCATAGATTTATTTGATTATTAAGTAATTTTTAATTTGCTATCAATAGTTTATTTAATTATAACATAATCTTAAATTTACCGCCATAGATTTATTTGATTATTAAATAATTTTTAATTTGCTATCAATAGTTTATTTAATTATAACATAATCTTAAATTTACCGCCATAGATTTATTTGATTATTAAGTAATTTTTAATTTGCTATCAATAGTTTATTTAATTATAACATAATCTTAAATTTACCGCCATAGATTTATTTGATTATTAAGTAATTTTTAATTTGCTATCAATAGTTTATTTAATTATAACATAATCTTAAATTTACCGCCATAGATTTATTTGATTATTAAGTAATTTTTAATTTGCTATCAATAGTTTATTTAATTATAACATAATCTTAAATTTACCGCCATAGATTTATTTGATTATTAAGTAATTTTTAATTTGCTATCAATAGTTTATTTAATTATAACATAATCTTAAATTTACCGCCATAGATTTATTTGATTATTAAGTAATTTTTAATTTGCTATCAATAATTTATTTAATTATAACATAATCTTAAATTTACCGCCATAGATTATTTGATTATTAAGTAATTTTTAATTTGCTATCAATAATTTATTTAATTATAACATAATCTTAAATTTACCGCCATAGATTATTTGATTATTAAGTAATTTTTAATTTGCTATCAATAATTTATTTAATTATAACATAATCTTAAATTTACCGCCATAGATTTATTTGATTATTAAGTAATTTTTAATTTGCTATCAATAGTTTATTTAATTATAACATAATCTTAAATTTACCGCCATAGATTTATTTGATTATTAAGTAATTTTTAATTTGCTATCAATAGTTTATTTAATTATAACATAATCTTAAATTTACCGCCATAGATTTATTTGATTATTAAGTAATTTTTAATTTGCTATCAATAATTTATTTAATTATAACATAATCTTAAATTTACCGCCATAGATTTATTTGATTATTAAGTAATTTTTAATTTGCTATCAATAGTTTATTTAATTATAACATAATCTTAAATTTACCGCCATAGATTTATTTGATTATTAAGTAATTTTTAATTTGCTATCAATAGTTTATTTAATTATAACATAATCTTAAATTTACCGCCATAGATTTATTTGATTATTAAGTAATTTTTAATTTGCTATCAATAGTTTATTTAATTATAACATAATCTTAAATTTACCGCCATAGATTTATTTGATTATTAAGTAATTTTTAATTTGCTATCAATAATTTATTTAATTATAACATAATCTTAAATTTACCGCCATAGATTATTTGATTATTAAGTAATTTTTAATTTGCTATCAATAGTTTATTTAATTATAACATAATCTTAAATTTACCGCCATAGATTTATTTGATTATTAAGTAATTTTTAATTTGCTATCAATAGTTTATTTAATTATAACATAATCTTAAATTTACCGCCATAGATTTATTTGATTATTAAGTAATTTTTAATTTGCTATCAATAGTTTATTTAATTATAACATAATCTTAAATTTACCGCCATAGATTTATTTGATTATTAAGTAATTTTTAATTTGCTATCAATAATTTATTTAATTATAACATAATCTTAAATTTACCGCCATAGATTTATTTAATTATTAAGTAATTTTTAATTTGCTATCAATAATTTATTTAATTATAACATAATCTTAAATTTACCGCCATAGATTTATTTGATTATTAAGTAATTTTTAATTTGCTATCAATAGTTTATTTAATTATAACATAATCTTAAATTTACCGCCATAGATTTATTTGATTATTAAGTAATTTTTAATTTGCTATCAATAGTTTATTTAATTATAACATAATCTTAAATTTACCGCCATAGATTTATTTGATTATTAAGTAATTTTTAATTTGCTATCAATAATTTATTTAATTATAACATAATCTTAAATTTACCGCCATAGATTTATTTGATTATTAAGTAATTTTTAATTTGCTATCAATAGTTTATTTAATTATAACATAATCTTAAATTTACCGCCATAGATTTATTTGATTATTAAGTAATTTTTAATTTGCTATCAATAATTTATTTAATTATAACATAATCTTAAATTTACCGCCATAGATTTATTTGATTATTAAGTAATTTTTAATTTGCTATCAATAGTTTATTTAATTATAACATAATCTTAAATTTACCGCCATAGATTTATTTGATTATTAAGTAATTTTTAATTTGCTATCAATAATTTATTTAATTATAACATAATCTTAAATTTACCGCCATAGATTTATTTGATTATTAAGTAATTTTTAATTTGCTATCAATAGTTTATTTAATTATAACATAATCTTAAATTTACCGCCATAGATTTATTTGATTATTAAGTAATTTTTAATTTGCTATCAATAGTTTATTTAATTATAACATAATCTTAAATTTACCGCCATAGATTTATTTGATTATTAAGTAATTTTTAATTTGCTATCAATAATTTATTTAATTATAACATAATCTTAAATTTACCGCCATAGATTTATTTGATTATTAAGTAATTTTTAATTTGCTATCAATAGTTTATTTAATTATAACATAATCTTAAATTTACCGCCATAGATTTATTTAATTACTAAGTAATTTTTAATTTGCTATCAATAATTTATTTAATTATAACATAATCTTAAATTTACCGCCATAGATTTATTTGATTATTAAGTAATTTTTAATTTGCTATCAATAATTTATTTAATTATAACATAATCTTAAATTTACCGCCATAGATTTATTTAATTATTAAGTAATTTTTAATTTGCTATCAATAGTTTATTTAATTATAACATAATCTTAAATTTACCGCCATAGATTTATTTGATTATTAAGTAATTTTTAATTTGCTATCAATAGTTTATTTAATTATAACATAATCTTAAATTTACCGCCATAGATTTATTTGATTATTAAGTAATTTTTAATTTGCTATCAATAGTTTATTTAATTATAACATAATCTTAAATTTACCGCCATAGATTTATTTGATTATTAAGTAATTTTTAATTTGCTATCAATAATTTATTTAATTATAACATAATCTTAAATTTACCGCCATAGATTTATTTGATTATTAAGTAATTTTTAATTTGCTATCAATAATTTATTTAATTATAACATAATCTTAAATTTACCGCCATAGATTTATTTGATTATTAAGTAATTTTTAATTTGCTATCAATAGTTTATTTAATTATAACATAATCTTAAATTTACCGCCATAGATTTATTTGATTATTAAGTAATTTTTAATTTGCTATCAATAGTTTATTTAATTATAACATAATCTTAAATTTACCGCCATAGATTTATTTGATTATTAAGTAATTTTTAATTTGCTATCAATAATTTATTTAATTATAACATAATCTTAAATTTACCGCCATAGATTTATTTGATTATTAAGTAATTTTTAATTTGCTATCAATAATTTATTTAATTATAACATAATCTTAAATTTACCGCCATAGATTTATTTAATTATTAAGTAATTTTTAATTTGCTATCAATAGTTTATTTAATTATAACATAATCTTAAATTTACCGCCATAGATTTATTTGATTATTAAGTAATTTTTAATTTGCTATAAATAGTTTATTTAATTATAACATAATCTTAAATTTACCGCCATAGATTTATTTGATTATTAAGTAATTTTTAATTTGCTATCAATAGTTTATTTAATTATAACATAATCTTAAATTTACCGCCATAGATTTATTTGATTATTAAGTAATTTTTAATTTGCTATCAATAGTTTATTTAATTATAACATAATCTTAAATTTACCGCCATAGATTTATTTGATTATTAAGTAATTTTTAATTTGCTATCAATAGTTTATTTAATTATAACATAATCTTAAATTTACCGCCATAGATTTATTTGATTATTAAATAATTTTTAATTTGCTATCAATAATTTATTTAATTATTAAATAATTATATTAAATTAATATTAATAATATATATGTATATATATTATTAATTTAAGCAAATAAATTAATTTATTTATCCAATAAAGTGCCTGATTAAAGGATTATTTTGATAGAATAAATTATGTATAAATAATTTATACCTTTATTAAATTATTTATATATAATAGAATTAAACTATTTCCTTTAATATCAAAAATTAATATGCATCATACATTAACATATATATATATATATATATATATATATATTATATTTACATCTTTTATTTGAATTTATATTATTCCTATATTTATTATTTCTCCATTTTTAACTATATCATTAAATTCTTGATTTTCAATTTGAATATCTTTAGAAGTTAATTTAATAAGATTTATCCCTATAATCATTTTTTTAAATAAATTTTATAAAGAAATAGCTATAAAATACTTTATTATTCAATCATTCAGATCGTCCATAATAATTATTTCATCTAATTATTATTTAATTAATATATTAAATAGAAATTATTACACATTTATAAATTATATAAATATTTTATTAAATATTTCATTATTAATTAAATTAGGAGCAGCTCCTTTCCATATCTGATTTATTAACTTAATAAAAAATATAAATTGAATCTCTTGCTTTTTATTATCAACTTACCAAAAAATTGCACCATTAATCTTGATTTCATACACTTATAATAATTATATTATTTATTTATCAATTTTATTATCAAATTTAATTAGAACTTTAAGAGGGAATAACCATAACTCATTACGAATAATTATAAGTTACTCGTCTATTAATCATATTAGATGAATACTAATTAATATAATAATTAGAAACAATCTTTGATTATTTTATTTTATTAATTATTTTATTATTAACTTTTCAATTATAATAATTTTTAAAAAATTTAATATTTTTTATATTACTGAAATTTATTTATTAAATAAATATAAATTTAATAAATTTTTAATTTTATTAAATTTAATTTCAATAAGAAGATTACCCCCAATATTAGGATTTATAATAAAATGATTTTCAATTTACTCAATTAATAAAAATGAATCTTTTTTATTAATTATTATTATAATTATTTTATCTATCTTAACATTTATATTCTATACACGTATAGTAATCTCTATTATAATAATTTCTAATTTAACTTTTAAATCCAAATTATTTTTAAAATTTATATTTAAAAACAATATATTTTTAAATATATTAACATTTTTATCTTTTTCAAATTTATGAATTATTAATATCTGATTAATCTAAGATTTTAAGTTAAATTAAACTTTTAACCTTCAAAGTTAAATATAAATTTTAATATTTAAATCTTAAAACTATAGTATTAAAGAAATTAATCTTTTAAATAAATTTACAATTTATTACTTAAATCAGACATAATACTAAAAAATTATATTATAAATTAATATTTCTTTAAATTTGCAATTTAAAATTTTTAATAAAATAAATTTTCATATAAATAAATTAATATGAAAAAATGGCTATTTTCTACAAATCATAAAGATATTGGGATCTTATATTTTATTTTTGGCATGTGGGCTGGCATAATTGGAACTTCAATAAGATTAATTATTCGTATTGAATTAGGTAACCCAAATAGATTAATTGGAAATGATCAAATTTATAATTCTATTGTTACTTCTCATGCTTTTATTATAATTTTTTTTATAGTTATACCTATTATAATTGGAGGATTTGGAAATTGATTAATTCCTTTAATAATTGGAGCCCCAGATATAGCCTTCCCACGTATAAATAATATAAGATTTTGATTATTGCCACCTTCAATCTTAATAATAATTTTAAGAAATATTTCTAATCAAGGAGCAGGAACAGGTTGAACTGTTTACCCTCCATTATCTTTAAATTTAAATCATGAAGGCATATCTGTTGATTCAGCAATTTTCGCACTACATCTAGCAGGTATATCATCAATCATAGGAGCTATTAATTTTATTACAACTATTATAAATATAAAAATTAAATCCATAAAAATAGAACAATTAACTTTATTTACATGATCAATTAAAATTACTGCAATTCTTTTATTACTGGCTGTTCCAGTATTAGCTGGAGCAATCACAATACTTATTACAGATCGTAATTTAAATACTTCTTTTTTTGAACCCTCTGGAGGAGGGGATCCCATTTTATACCAACATTTATTTTGATTTTTTGGTCACCCAGAAGTTTACATTTTAATTTTACCAGGATTTGGTATAATTTCACATATAATTTTTAACGAAAGTGGAAAAATAGAAACTTTTGGATCTATCGGAATAATTTACGCAATATTAACTATTGGATTTTTAGGATTTATTGTATGAGCTCATCACATATTTACAATTGGGATAGATGTTGACACCCGAGCTTACTTTACTTCAGCGACTATAATTATTGCTATCCCTACAGGAATTAAAGTATTTAGATGACTCGCAACTATACATGGTATACCTATAAAAAATAACTTAACAAATTTATGATCTATAGGATTCATTTTTTTATTTACAATTGGCGGATTAACAGGTATTATTTTAGCTAATTCATCAATTGATATTATCCTTCATGATACTTATTACGTAGTTGCTCATTTTCATTATGTGCTATCTATAGGAGCAGTTTTTACTATTATAGGTGGATTCATTTTTTGATACTCATTAATTACAGGATTAACTATACATAAAAAATGATTAAAAATTCAATTTTTAATTATATTTTTTGGAGTAAATTTAACATTCTTCCCACAACATTTCTTAGGACTCAGTGGTATACCACGACGATATTCTGATTATCCAGATGCTTTTTTTATATGAAATATAATTTCATCAATTGGATCAATTACTTCTTTTTTAAGCATCATTTTATTTATTTTTATTTTATGAGAATCATTATCAGCTCAACGCCATAATTTATTTTCATGATTCATAAAATCATCTATCGAATGATCACAAAAATACCCACCATTAAATCATAGATTTAATGAACCTCCAATATTAACAATTAATTTCTATTATGGCAGATTAGTGCAATGAATTTAAATCTCATATATAAAATAATTTTTTTTTAGAATTGTGTAATTGATCCATAATAAATCTACAAGATGCTAATTCCCCTATAATAGAAAATTTAATCATATTTCACGATCACGCATTATTAATTTTATTTATAATCACTATTAATATTATTTATATTATTACAACTTTAATAATCAATAAATTATCTAATAAATTTATTCTCCAAAATCAAATAATTGAAATTATTTGAACTTTAATCCCTATTTGCATTTTAATCTATATAGCAATCCCATCTCTTAAAATCTTATATATAATAGATGAAATTAATAAACCTAAATTAACTATTAAATCAATTAGCCATCAATGATACTGAAGATACGAATATTCAGATTTCAAAAATATTGAATTTAATTCATTTATAATTCAAGATAACTTTAATTCAAATTTTCGTCTTTTAGATGTAGATAATCGAATAATTATTCCCTTTAAAAATCAAATTCGTATATTAACTAATTCAATAGATGTAATTCACTCTTGAGCTATTCCTTCTCTAGGAATTAAAGTAGATTCTATTCCAGGCCGAATTAACCAAACTTTATTAATAACAATTCGGCCTGGATTATTTTTTGGACAATGTTCAGAAATTTGTGGTATAAACCATAGATTTATACCTATTGTTATTGAAAGTACTTCTAATCAAATATTTATTAATTGGATAAAATTAATTTCTTTAGATGGCTGAATTATAAGCATTGATCTCTTAAATCAAATTATAGTATGATTAATTAATACTTCTAAAGAAAAAAATTAGTTAAGTAATAACATTAAAATGTCATTTTAAAATAATTGTAAATATAATATTTTTTATATTCCTCAAATAGCCCCTTATAGTTGATTCTTTATAAATTTAATATTTTCTTTTTTATTAATTTTTTATATTTCATATATTTATTTTATTCTCCCTAAATCTGCCATCCGTTCCCCCTATAATCTTATTTGTTTCAAAAGAAATTTTAAAATAAAATGATAAATAACTTATTTTCAATTTTTGACCCTAGAAATAGTGATTTTTTTAGATTAAATTGAGTATCTTCATGGTTCAGCATCATCTCAATACCTATAATTTTTTGATTTTTAAATTCCCGAATTACTAAACTTATTAAATTTTTTATTAATTCAATTTATAAAGAAATAATTTTAATTTTTAATAACAAATTTAATTTATTTAATTCTATTTTTTTTATTGTAATTTTAATCAACATTTTTTTAAACAATTTTATAGGGTTATTCCCTTATATTTTTACTAGATCAAGGCATTTAATTTTTTCTATCTCTATGTCCTTACCCCTATGAATCAGTTTAATATTATTCGGATGATACAAAAATTACAACCATATATTTTCCCATATAATCCCTCAAGGAACCCCTAATATTTTGATACCTTTTATAGTATTAATTGAATCTATTAGAAATTTTATCCGACCAGGAACATTAGCCATTCGATTAACTGCTAATATAATTGCGGGACATTTACTTATTACTTTATTAAGAGAAAGGGCTTTATCCCCTTATATTTTTATTGTTATATTTATTGTAATTATCCAAATTATTTTATTAATTTTAGAATTTAGAGTTTCAATAATTCAATCTTATGTTTTTATAATTTTAAGTTCTTTATACACAAAAGAAACTAATTAATTATTTATATGTCTAAATTTATTAAGCAAAATCATCCTTATCATTTAGTCACTTTAAGACCTTGACCTTTATACTCTTCTTTTAGATTAATAATTATATTAAGAGGGGCAATTAAATGATTCCATGAATTTTCTATAAATTTATTTTTTTTAGGATTAATTTTAACTATTTTAAATATTTATCAATGATGACGAGACGTAATTCGTGAAAGAACATTCCAAGGACATCACACCAAAAATGTGATAAAATTAATGTACTCAGGAATAATTTTATTTATTATTTCTGAAGTTTTTTTTTTTATATCATTTTTTTGAGCTTACTTCCATATATCTTTATCCCCAAGAATTGAAATTGGTAATACTTGACCACCTCAAACAATTAAAATATTCAATCCTTATAGTATCCCTTTATTAAATACAATTATTCTTTTATCCTCAGGTATCACTATTACTTGATGTCATTACAGAATTCTTAATAAAAAATTTATAGAAAGATTAATTTCTATCAATATAACAATTTTATTGGGAATATATTTTTCCTATTTACAATTTATTGAATATAAAGAAGCTTCATTTTCCATCGCTGATTCAGTTTTTGGAACAACATTTTTTATAATCACAGGATTCCACGGTATTCATGTTATTATTGGAACAATTTTTATTACAGTTAGAATAACACGATTATTAAAATTACAATTTTCTTCCCACCATCACTTAGGGTTTGAAGCTAGGTCTTGATACTGACATTTTGTTGATATTGTATGACTTTTTGTTTATTTATTTATTTACTGATGAAATTATTAATTTAAATAAATATTTATATAGTATACATTTAAATACAATTAACTTCCAATTAATAAATCTTGAAAAAGTATAAGTAATTTACATTATAATAATTTGATTATTTTTTATTAGAATCATCTCTATAATTTTTATTTTATTAAATTTTTTAATTTCAAAAAAAAAAAATAATAACCGTGAAAAATATTCACCCTTTGAATGTGGATTTGACCCTCTTTCTTCAACACGATTACCCTTTTCTATCCAATTTTTTATAATCAGAATTATTTTTTTAATTTTTGATATAGAAATTATTATTTTAATCCCGATTATCCCCTGTATAATTTACACTCTTATAGAAATTTCTTCAATAGTAATTATTTATTTTATTTTAATTTTGATTATGGGACTTTTCATTGAATGAAATGACGGAGCCTTAAAATGACTAAAGTAACAGGATACAAATATTTAATTTGCATTTAAATTATATTGATTATTCAATGTATCTTTTAAGTATTATAAATAAATAAATTCAATTTCGACTTGAAAAATGATTAAATTTAATCCTTATATTAATTGAAACCAAAATAGAGGTAAATTATTGTTAATAATTTTAATGAATCATTTCCAATTAAAATAAGTATGAACATAAAGAAATTTCTAACTTCTAAATTTATGGTTTAAATCCATTTTTATTTTTAATTTATATAGTTTAATTAAAACATTACATTTTCATTGTAAAATTAATATAATTTATTTATAAATTATACGTATACATCGTATATTATTTATTCACAATACAAATATTTAAAGATAAAACTATCATCCTAATATTTTCAACATTAAACTTTATTTAAGCTATTTAAAT
>CAVLGY010000152.1:0-11689 GCA_963669185.1 Dyspetes luteomarginatus | reverse complement strand
CTCTCGCTCTCCATCTCTCGCTCACAAAGCCAGCATTCTGCAACGATGAGACGACGACCTCAGATTATCGAACCATCGAATCGCACGGAAAAATCTTTAGTTCGAGACCAAGGGGGTAGAAACGAGAATAAAGTAAAATAAAATAAAAGAAAAGACAAAAATGTTAACAAAAGAAAAGACAGTGTCAAAACGCCTTCAGCATTTCGTATCGATAACATTTTTGTCTATGGTCAAAGCATCGTTGCTTTCGGCATTCAAGGCATGAATTTCACCCCTCTCGGTGGTCACGTAGTTTCGAAAAAAGCTTCCGAATAATATCCAACTATTGACAAAATTTTCTGAAAGTTGACAGTTCAAACAATTTTGACGATTTTTTAGAGCAAAAAAAAACGTTTATGGATAAAGATAAAGATGTTTGTACGAATGGGGGAAGGAAAAGAATGCCAGTCGTGTTATAACTATGTAAATCCTATCAACACGATTCTACCCTAATGGACTCGTTGGGAATTTCCAGCTTTTATGGGTTTTTTATGGGTAAACAAAAATGCGTACAAGCATTCAGCGTTTTTTTTTTTGACCTGAAGAATTCTCATCGTTATTCAAGGTACGATGTACGATTTTGAGCATATAGAGAAGTGATGACAGCGACCAAAAGCTGAGAGTAGAAACGAGATGTGCTGCTTGGTGATGAACTTGATGATGTTTTTAAGTGGATTCCTAATAGGAATTCTTGTTGAGCATAGTTAGAAGATATATTGGGAAGTGTGCAAGTGAAAATAAGGAGAGGCGAGAAGAAGGCATACTTGGGAAAAGCAGCTAGAAATACCCCTTATTGCCCTGAAAGTGCTCTTAAAGTAACAATCACGACAGAAAGTGGAACACTATTTTTAATTGACATAAATTTTTTTATCATACTGCAAATTGAGGTTTTGAAATAATTACTGCTTTAAAAATAACTCGGAACAGATAGTCTCCTCCATATAAAAATAATTTCAGTACTACAGAACAATTTAGAGGAGTTTTTAAACACCCCAGGGATGACTAATGCACCATTTTTTTTTACGAATTGAGTTATCGATTCGCCTTTTTCAGGCAACCTTTAATTATTTGACTAAAAGGTAAAAACTTGAGGAAATTTGTCAGATCCAAATTTTTATTGATTCAATATTCGAATATATATTCGAGAAGAAATCATCGAGATAAAATTTTTCCATATGATTTTTGGCAAAACTTGGATTTCCATTCTACATGAGACTTTCTCGTTTCTCAGCTGGTTCAGGGCCATTCTCGTCGCGAGACATGATTGAGCATTATACAGAACACAGAGTAGAACGAGAAAGAAAATTCGAAGAAAAGATTCACCCTGCCTATATCCCCATGAGAAAAACGGTGAAAGAAGAAGCCCAACAACAGATAAGTAATTGCTTCTTTCTTGAGAGCATTTTCCTGTTGAAATATTACGTTATATCCGAGAAACGAATATAATACTTGTACAAGGGCAAAGAGTACAAAGATGAGCTAGAGGATGATGTTCGTAAAAAATCTTCTTTATAACATTCGTAGTCAGTATGCCGAGTATATCTGACTGTAATTGAATAATCTTGTTACAATCACTCTTTTAACTGTAGTTTATATAATTTTTTTTTTTTTCGTTTTTACTTGGGGTAGAGACTGCGTCTTTTGATTCAGTGAATTGTTATGCATTTTTTAAATTACCAGGAGAATGTTATGAAACATTATTTTGTGACATCAATTTTTTCGGACTCTTTTTCGTCCACCATGAAAAAGAAAAATGAAACAAATTTTTGGCGCAACGTATACAGAGAAATGTGGCGTGAATATCAAAGATTTCAACCCGTAAAATTCATCCAAGTGGAAAATGAAAAATATACACCGGTAGACCAACGCTGAGCGAAGGCGAAACTCGCGCTCCGTCTGACTACACGCGAACCTTTTCTACTTGTCGCCCGGCAAACTCGCTCAGACTACTTGCAAGCGAGGCTGGGGGGGGCGGGAATTTCTCCACCGATTATTCCTCGTTGATGGGCCAGACATCAGAAACATTACGACATGATATTTGTATAGAAAGCATTTTTTCAAAGTCAATTTGGTTTTGATATACAATTGCGAGTATTCGAAGTTGAAAAAATCTTGGAGCAAAAGTTTCTACTTTTTCTTTATCACGAGATTTCCTCGGTGGAATAATCCATGGATAAGTCGAATTTTCTAGCAATTTTACATTGACAAAACATACAAGAGTCCTAAACAACCGAAGTAAATTCCGATTTTTTAATGCAGCCTCAAGCTTTTATCTCTGGAAACATCGCAGGCAATCTGGTTGTAATAAACGCGAGACTTAATAATTATCCTAAAAAAAGTTAATTGGAACTGCTTAAGAGTGTTTGCTTTAGAATGAAGGTTTTAAAATTTAGCGTAAAAGGGGAATTTGAGCGTAGTACGTTTTTCTACCGTTGAAAACGTGTTCTGGCATTAATGTTTTAATTCAAAGGTTAGTT
Source organism: Dyspetes luteomarginatus (assembly GCA_963669185.1). NCBI lineage: Eukaryota > Metazoa > Arthropoda > Insecta > Hymenoptera > Ichneumonidae > Dyspetes > Dyspetes luteomarginatus. The sequence goes on along the minus strand of CAVLGY010000152.1, from coordinate 9,173 downwards.
GGTCTCTCATCTCGAATTTCTCATGAATCTTAGTTTGTTCCGTTCTCATATTTTTCCATCGTACAAAACGTCTTCGCGGAGCGCAGGATGCACGTCTATTTTTCACCAGTGAAATTAAAAGTGAAGGAACAAAAAAGTTATCTCACTGTTGCTCGAGTTGCCTCTGTGTTTTCCTCCGGTGTCCCACGGCAATCTTGAAGTCGCGTGTTGACAAACACACAGGAGACTCAGACCACGCTGAGCGTGATAACTCGTTAGTGTTTTTTCATGCCCCTTCCGCTCTCCCGGCGACTCTCTCAAACTCCACAAGACTGCGCATCGCTCTCACGCTTCTCAACAGAGTCATTGCCGCTCGGGGCAAGCAAGATTCTCCGAACAAACTCCCTTCGCGTCTTTCGCGTCGCAGCACTCGTACAATTTTATTCTTTTCTCTGCTTTTTTCGTCTCTCTGCTCTTTTCTTTTTTTTTTTTCCTTCCTTTTTTTTTCTTCATAGCGCTCATTCCTCGGACGAGTTTTCCCCTTTAGATCTGGCTCGTTGGCCCCGTGATGGTAATTAAGAATATTAGGTTTTCTTTTGGAGGGGAGGGTGGAAAAATGTCAGGTCTTGCTCGAACCATTTGTCTCTCGCCAAGTTATTTTTCCCACCTCACTTTTGCGTTTACATTAAAATCGCTTTCCATACATTCACCAACACTTTTTTTTTTCTTCATTCTTGAATTTCAAGGTACACTGAATAATTGAAGCTATTTTTCAATACATTATATTCAGAACAGTCAGTTGGTTTCTTTTTTTTTTTTTTTTTGCCAGTTACTTCATCACTGCGGCTATAAAATTTTGAAAATATTTGACGTCCCCTTAACGAGATATACGAGATGAAAATCCTTAAAATTCCGATGTGTATATCTGGGCTGTGTTTTGGGTGGTGAGTAAATGTAACATAATATATTCCGTGTCATATATGTCTCAATTTCTCTGGACCTCGAAACTTAATGAAATTCCTCCAAGACGAGTATTCCACATGAGCAATTTGAGCTTTCGGAAATTTGACATTGTCATTTTTTTTTCACCAATATAATAATGAATGAGTGAAGATTGTGAATATTTTCGCGATCATTAATTTCCAAACAAATATATTTATTTTTTCTCATCTCAAAATAGAAAGAAAAATACTTTTGTCATTAGGACAATTCAGTTCGATAAAAAGCTCTTTGTATGCTCCTAAAAATCATCTGTATTTTTTTCACTTGTAAGAATTAAAAATCACAATAATAAGTCGTGCAAGAGAATTTGTTGGGGTATCAAAATTTCCATAGTATAAATTGCTAAAGGCAATTGGCCAAAGTACTTTCGTAATTAGATATCGGTTCGTTGATCATATATACGAGCAGAGAGCTTGCGGCGGTGGTGACGCCGTCAGCATACTCTATCATGTATGGGTAATTCAGTCTCAAGGCTAAACGACTAAAATTTGTTTTCTCCCATTAAAAAAAAATCAATTAATTCACAAAGACGGTAAATAAATACTTGAGAGCTCAATATTTATTTTAGAGGAGGTGCAATTGGGTAATTATTTCAAATACATGAAATATATATATATATATATATATACGCAGAGCAAAGTAAGCTATATAGTTTAGAGCGTTGCACGGAAGAGCAATGAGAGAAACAAGCTCACCCTCTTTACCCGTGTACGACAAACTTGCTGATGCAAAGTTGCGATCTCACGACAAGAAAACCCAAAACCCAAACGAGCGACTTACCGAGAGTTGCAGCCGAAGTTGAAGAAGTAAGGTGGCTCGTTACCAACCGTGGTGCAAGCCTATGCACCAAAATTAGAAATATCAGTAGCAGCTTCGTTGCACCAGCTGCAAAGTATCGCAGATCAAATTGTACCTGAAAACGAGCAAAAAAAAAAATAAATATAAATAAATTGGCTCAATCAAAGATTTAGGTTATACGTGGTGGAAATTAGCGGACAAATATTGACCGGATGAGATGAAATATGAATAAATTGAATGCATATGAATAAGTAAATTATAATAAAATAAATAATAAATTAAATATGTAGAAAAAGTCCTATCCGTTTTACGACTATGTATTCATATACATAAAAATAATAATAATAATACGTATACGTAATAGTAATACATTATGCAAACAATGCTACGTGAGGACTTTTTTTGAGGTTTCCTTTTTTTAGTCTACTCTTCAGAGGGTGGAGACGCTACGTATTTCATTACGATCTTTTCTAGTGTTGTCTTTTTTTTTTCCTCTCATCACTTTTCATCTCTTGTTCAGGATTTCATACCTGCTTTCTCATATTTTCAACAAACATTTCTGAAGCCACGCCGTGACCTCGAAAAATTTCATAGAACGTACAGTAGCCGCGAAGGGTTAACAAGTGGAAAGTTTATGAACTCTGCACAGAGTCGAGACGCATATTGCTATTTTCAGCAGGAGCAAGGGTCAACTCGAGCTCGTAAAACGCCAGAGACTATAGGCTGATTAGGAGGCGAAACGAAAAAAAAAAATCTTGTCGAGAAAATTAGAGGTCATACATATAGTTGAGTCGCTGAGGATTTTTTTTTTTTTAGTGTTTCACTGGGCGTGTGACCTGTGGAGAATTATGACCCATGAGACTCCAAAGTAATTGGTCCCAACGTACCAGCCAGTATAAATAAAATCTCGGGTCGTTTAATTCTTTACAAATTTTCTTTCGTTCCACCCCAGTTGACCTTTTAACGTTAAAAATAATTTAGGAAAAAATAATTTTATGACGTCAACAAATGTTTAAAGGTCGTTTTTTCTCTTACTATTATTACTATATTATATATAGTTCTATATATAATATAGTATATTATATTTATATATATATAGTTATAGTATATTATATATTATTCTCTTACTATATTATGTCATCAGGGAGAATATAAACGTAAAAACTTTTATGACTCGGGAGTATAATTATTTTTATGTTTTATTTTTCAGATCCTCGGGTGCGATGCATGGATATTGACGAAAGCTTGCCGGGCAATACAAATTGGGTTCTCGGTGATCTGCGAAGCCTGCATCGATGTGTACCAGCACTTCGACGAACAGGTGAACGTCATTATTGTTCTTTATTAAATTTAATTAACTCTATTATCTCCGAATCCTTACTCCTTGGTTGACAACCCTCTTAACTTTTACGAGTTTTATTCATTTCATAAAAATCGAGAATTAACCGTTTGGTTGGTAAAAACAATATCCACACATCTGTCTCACGCCCTTTGACATAAAAAAAAAAAAATACTGTAAAAACTTTTCGTCGACGATTGCATCGACTGCAGCGTTGTCTTTGATAATTTATTTCTCCAATGAAAAAGTACAGTGGATTTTACTCTACCCGTTTATAGGGTTAAAAATTTCTTCATTTTTTATCTAAATCGGCTCAAGCTTTTTCCTTCTTGTTCGAGCTTTATATATAGTTTGATAAGCCGCGGATTTCCAGAGGATTTCATTTGCCGGATTTATCAGCGGAAAGTTCTCGTTAAGAGCCCGAACAACGAGCCTTCAGGCACGGTCCATCATCTCTTTCATTGGTAGCAGGAGACTTCGATTGAATATTAATCATTGAAAGTTTGGCATTGGGAGCCACTTTGTCCAAGTATTTTAATGGAATGGGTTACGAGCACATGGATACTTGGACATTTTATAAACATATATATATATATATATATATATATATAATAGTCTACGTATTATACCAATAGCTATAGAACGTTTTTCAACTACATACGTAGCTAAGAATATCGATAGAGATTCGTTGGATGGTAAACGAGCAGCTCTTGTCTGGAGCTTCGAAACTATGTCTTCCTGATACCTAATAGTTAACCCAAAGGGGAAGCGGTTGGTAATCGAACGAGATTGCAAATACCACGAGAGACATACAACACCTATATATAAATATCATCGGCCTAATGCCAGAAAGGCGTATAAGCTGATACGCCCTTTTAACTGTCGATATAATATGCATGACAAAATTGTCCCTCTCAATTTCGTCATTAAAGATACTCCGGGACGAGTATTATGAGGTAGAAAATTGACGAGTGATATACGCCTCTGAGGGCCACGTAATATTCTCAGACAGACCTATATGTATACACCTGTGATAAAAATATTTTTCAATTCTCCCTCTTTCACCTCCATTACACCCTCGCTTTCTGCCTACTCTCGCCATATACTATTTTATGATTACATTGTGAAATTGTGAAATATGTATATCTTGATCGTCGAGGGAGATCGGAGAAAAAGAGAGAGAGGGGGGGGGGGGGGGAACGTGAATGTTATATATTCTCATTCTCACGGGACTGAAATTGAAAGAGATTTTTTACGAGGGCAATATATGACATTGCCCGGAATATCAGCGTACATTTTTACCTTATGATCTCTCAGGCTTGCTTTTAACTCCAAAATTCATTCGCCCATATCGAGAAGAAATTTGTAAATATTAAAATCTAATTATGTGTGAAAATTAATTCACTTTTGCCTGTTTAAAAATTTGACGTTACTATTTTCTGATGGGTTGGGGTCTCTTTTACCATGACAGCATGAGAAAACCTAATGATTGTTGATTAAGAAACAAACAAAAAAAAAATTAAAATTGAGGAAAATATTAATTTTTGCGGAGTTCTAGATAAATACTTCGAGCTGTTAAGTAGAACCAAAGCAGCTAATTAATTTACTGTTTAATTCTTTTTTATATTCCACTCGAATAGTCTATCGGTATAAATACGTTTCGCTATTCAGTTTGTGGAGAATTGACCAAACCATTGAAATTTTATAAAATTGCAATCGCCCTAAAAATAAACTTTGTCGTAAATACGAATAATAAAATTATAAATATGATAATTGTACGTGTATGAATTATTTAAGTATATATAAATGTAAATTTTTATTGATGAGTTATTATTGTTTTTCATTTACGAAAATAGGAATAGATGTGGCTGGTATGAGAACGCATTTTTATCCCGAAGGTGGCTGGGGTTGGCTCGTATGAGCAGCTAATTACTTTACTCTTTAATTCTTTTTTATATTCTAATCGAATAGTCTATCGGTATAAATACGTTTCGCTATTCAGTTTGTGGAGATTCGACCAAACCATTGAAATTTTATAAAATTGCAATCGCCCTAAAAATAAACTTTGTCGTAAATACGAATAATAAAATTATAAATATGATAATTGTACGTGTATGAATTATTTAATTATATATAAATGTAAATTTTTATTGATGAATTATTATTATTTTTCATTTACGAAAATATTCATATACGAAAATTTTTATTGATGAATTATTATTGTTTTTCATTTACGAAAACAGGAATAGATGTGGCTGGTATGAGGACGCATTTTTATCCCGAGGGTGGCTGGGGTTGGCTCGTATGCGCAGCAGGTTTCCTCGCCCTGTTGCTCACCACAGGGATGCAGCTCGCCTTCGGTCTTCTTCACCTTTACGCTGCTCGACATCTCGGCGAGCGTCATCTCATGGATATAGGTCAGAGCATGTACTACACATATATATGCGGTACACATGCCGTATATGTATACATAAATATACATATATAAAATGGCCTCCCGTGCCATTTTCACCAGGCAATAATACCACATCAGTACCTGAATCGGTCGCAATTTAAATATTTTTTTTTTCTTTCTTTTCCATGCCCATCTTTTTCCTCTTCTTCTGGCAAAGCTCGGTACAATGTAGTAGTCGGAGCGAATACGGTCTCGGTGTGTAGCACATCAACGAAACGAGCCGCAAAAGGACAAAAGCGTTATGAGAGAGAAAGAGGGAAAGGAAAAAAAGCTCATTCTCTCTCTCTCTCTCTCTCTCTCTCCCTCTTCTTCATGGTTCGTTTCGTTTTCATGCCCCCCCCCCCTCGGAAACTATACATCCGCAGCAAAAAATATATCTACAGATATATCGGTCCATCTGCGCCGATTTTTCAACGAAAATTCACATTTTGGGTCCGGCCAGAGCTACGCCACGATTTCGCCACTTCAAATTTCCTCGAATATTATTCTTCGCTCGTATTCATTTTTTTTTTTTTCGTTTGCCCATGTTATATATCATAGCTACCTCGCGGATATATTTCATGGAGCAGAGAATTTCTCATATTTAAAAATCTCTCTCATCCTTTTCTATCCTCCTGGTCCACAGAGCTTTCTCATATACCTTCGGACTTTTGCTACTGTGTGGCGCTAGTTGTGCGAAAAGTGTAGAGAAGAAAATCGCGAAATGTGTACTGGTTCTTTTCCTCTTTCTCCCTTACCACCCCCCCCCCTCTCGCCCCGTTAACTCAGCAGGAGCGAAGAGCAAAAGAGAGAAAAGAAAATGAGAAGGGTTCTCGATAAAAGCTCGAATCGCCCAGGGCTGATGGATGCAGATAGGTATGCTTTACATTCGACCTGCTCTACATTTACTTACGGACCCGAGAGACTGATCCTTTCTCACTACCGATCCAGTCCCAAGGCACCAATATACGTATATACTTATCTATATAAAGGACACGAAGCATTCTATACGAGTATCGTGCTGCATGGTAATATATATTATTGCATAACATTGTATATATGCACATATGTCACGATCTGGAGGATTTATTGGATTACAAAGTACTGCCTGACCGATCATCCAAGATAGGATCTTAAGTAACTGTCTCACTCATTCTTCCTCTATATTTAAATATACCGTATATTGGACCAATACAGGATGTCTTCGAGGGTCACTACATGGACATATCGAGTCTTCCACACGTCGCGATCTAGACGATTTATTCGATTTCTAAGTACTGCCTGACCGATCATCTAAGTAACTGTCTCACTCATTCTTCCTCTATATTTAAATATACCATATATTGGACCAATACAGGATGTCTTCGAGGGTCACTACATGAACACATCGAGTCCTCCACACGTCGCGATCTAGACGATTTATTCGATTTCCAAGTACTGCCTGACCGATCATCCAAGTAACTGTCGCAACTTATTCTTCCTCTATATTTAAATATACCATATATTGGACCAATACAGGATGTCTTTGAGGGTCAGTACATGAACACATCGAGTCCTCCACACGTCGCGATCTAGACGATTTATTCGATTTCTAAGTACTGCCTGACCGATCATCCAAGTAACTGTCTCAACTCATTCTTCCTCTATACTTGTATACTGCCCATATTGGTCCAATACACGATGTCTCCGCACGCTACATGGACATATCGAGTCCTCCACACGTCGCGAAACGTGTGGAGGACTCGTTGCGGCAATTACTTGGATGATCGGTCAGGCAGTACTTTGTAATCGAATAAATCGTCTACATAAACACATCGAGTCCTCCACACGTTTCGCGACGTGTGGAGGAAAAATTCGAATATTTCTCTCCTACATCGTAGTCACTTCGTAGAAAATATCCTATAGAGTACTCATCCTCCATCCATCGCACAGCCTTTCAAATACTGCGAGGAGTACTCGACGAGACAATTGAGAACGAAAAAGTTTGTGAAAGACGCGGAAATGGGGAGGGAAGAGGCGGGTGTTTTCGAGAAAATTTCCACTTTGCGGTGTCTGACTGTTTGGAGGAGGGCAAGAAAAGCTGGAGCAGAGCAGGTGCTGGATGTACTCGACGAAATTTCCACTCGAACTTTTACTCTTTTCGAGAATATTTCTCTCTCTCTCTCTCTCTCTATTCCTGTGTACCACTCGAAGAAACTCGAAGAATCTATGCACACACTTCTTCCTATCTACGTATTTGGTATATTCTTCAGTCTGGGATTCGTTAATTATTTATTTCGTGAATTATTTCCCCACTCATATGATTGATATTTAAGAACATTAATCAGACTCATGATTCCCTGATTCACCATTTCCTTGCATTACCGGCGTGTATATGCATATATAATGACAACAATAATATTCATAATCATCATAATATTTATTATACATATCTCATGTTATAAGAGTGAAATTAAATGAATTATCTTTGCTGATATAGATGATTGCAGTTTCCTCGTTGCATTTTCTAAACGCGTTCATTTATATATATATTACAATTACATTTATATACATATACATATATATATTATATATATTATAAATATTATAATTCGAGGTAACCTTCATAAAAATTGTATTTGAGCCCTTAATTTATGAACAAGTGGCAAATGAGTTCTAATTATGAGCGTTATATAAATTTGAGAAAATTCTTAATCAGCGACAAGTAATGAATAAATCGGTTTTTTTTTTTGAAAAGGGGGCGGAAATTGAACAATCACATAAAAGCATCACCATAGTTAGTACTAGTTCGTCATCGACAACAATAATATTCATAATCATCATAATATTTATTCTCATGTTATAAGAGTGAAATCAAATGAATTATGTTTGCTGATATAGATGATTGCAGTTTCCTCGTTGCATTTTCTAAACGCGTCCATTTATATATATATATATATATATATATATATATATATATATATATATATATTACATTTACATTTATATACATATATATATACATATATATATATAGGGGTCTGTCCACTCACAAATAAAGTTACTCTTTAAATATTATAATTCGAGGTAACCTTCATAAAAATTGTACTTGAGCCCTTGATTTATGAACAAGTGGCGCAAATGAGTTCTAATTATGGGCATTATATAGATTTATGATTTGAGAAAATTCTTAATCAGCGACAAGTAATGAATAAATCGGTTTTTTTTTTTGAAAAGGGGGCGGAAATTGAACAATCACATAAAAGCATCACCATAGTTAGTACAAGTTCGTCATCGAGGTCGACATATGCTTGTTGAGCTTCAAAAGTAGCTGATGACTATGAGTGTCGAGTCGAGCGTGAGAAAGCCAAACGAGATAGCTGCGTTTGTGTCATTGACTCTTGTGGGTGGCGCACGAGGGAGTTACAACTAAGGGTGTAGGGTGAACTGCAGTGTTCTGGCGCGTTGCTATAACGTACAATATATATGTATGTGTATATATATCCTGGTACATATGTATATGTATACACAGGGATGCAGGATAAAAAGGAGGAAGAACGAAAGGAGAGAAGGGAGTAATGGTGGTGGTCCGGCAACCGAGAAGAGCTTACGACATCCAATTAGCGAAGTTCCGCTCGGAGC
>CAVLGY010000151.1:0-22454 GCA_963669185.1 Dyspetes luteomarginatus | reverse complement strand
GGGAGAAAAGGGCCGCTACCAAAATATCATGTACTATCTGCTATGTATACCCGCAACACTTCCAGCAGCATTTCTTGCCTTCTCCCAAGTAAGATATTAAAATTACTCATAAATAAATATTCATAAAATTATGAAAATTCAGTTAAATTTTTAATTGCACCCAGAGATAATTAATTAACATCTAAAGGTTTCATTATGGAAAAACTTTACCTTTGGCAGCGTGAAGAAATATAATTTTATTTATTTTTTTAATTCAAATACCAATTGGGAAAAAAAGGCCCCTATCAAAATATCATGTACTATCTGCTATACCCGCAACACTTCCAGCAACATTTCTAAGTAAGATATCAAAATTACTCATAAATAAATATTCATAAAATCATCAAAATCCAGTTAAATTTTTAATTGCACCTAGAGATAATTAAATGACATCTAAAGGTTTCATTATGGAAAAAGTTTACCTTTGGCAGCGTGAAGAAATATAATTTTTTTTATTTTTTTAATTTAAATACCAATTGGGAAAAAAGGGCCCCTATCAAAATAACATGTACTATCTGCTATACCCGCAACACTTCCAGCAACATTTCTAAGTAAGATATCAAAATTACTCATAAATAAATATTCATAAAATCATCAAAATCCAGTTAAATTTTTAATTGCACCTAGAGATAATTAAATGACATCTAAAGGTTTCATTATGGAAAAACTTTACCTTTGGCAGCGTGAAGAAATATAATTTTATTTATTTTTTTAATTCAAATACCAATTGGGAAAAAAGGGCCCCTATCAAAATAACATGTACTATCTGCTATACCCGCAACACTTCCAGCAACATTTCTAAGTAAGATATCAAAATTACTCATAAATAAATATTCATAAAATCATCAAAATCCAGTTAAATTTTAAATTGCACCTAGAGATAATTAAATGACATCTAAAGGTTTCATTATGGAAAAAGTTTACCTTTGGCAGCGTGAAGAAATATAATTTTTTTTATTTTTTTAATTTAAATACCAATTGGGAAAAAAGGGCCCCTATCAAAATAACATGTACTATCTGCTATACCCGCAACACTTCCAGCAACATTTCTAAGTAAGATATCAAAATTACTCATAAATAAATATTCATAAAATCATCAAAATCCAGTTAAATTTTTAATTGCACCTAGAGATAATTAAATGACATCTAAAGGTTTCATTATGGAAAAAGTTTACCTTTGGCAGCGTGAAGAAATATAATTTTTTTTATTTTTTAAATTTAAATACCAATTGGGAAAAAAGGGCCCCTATCAAAATAACATGTACTATCTGCTATACCCGCAACACTTCCAGCAACATTTCTAAGTAAGATATCAAAATTACTCATAAATAAATATTCATAAAATCATCAAAATCCAGTTAAATTTTAAATTGCACCTAGAGATAATTAAATGACATCTAAAGGTTTCATTATGGAAAAAGTTTACCTTTGGCAGCGTGAAGAAATATAATTTTTTTTATTTTTTAAATTTAAATACCAATTGGGAAAAAAGGGCCCCTATCAAAATAACATGTACTATCTGCTATGTATACCCGCAACACTTCCAGCAGCATTTCTTGCCTTCTCCCAAGTAAGATAACAAAATTACTCATAAATAAATATTCATAAAATTATGAAAATTCAGTTAAATTGCACCTAAAGCATAAAGCAGCATTAATCAATTACTTGTTGAGCTTACCTTTGGCAGTGTGAAGAAATATATTTTTTTTTATTTTTTTTATTCAAATACCAATTGGGAAAAAAGGGCCCCTACCAAAATATCATTTACTATCTGCTATGTATACTCATAAATAAATATTCATAAAATCATCCAGTTAAATTTTAAATCCAGTTAAATTTTAAGTTGCACCTAGAGATAATTAAATGACATCTAAAGGTTTCATTATGGGAAAAGGGCAATTTTTACATTTAGACGTAGACGTCATATAATCAAAAGGCAGCATTAATCAATTACTCGTTTAGCTTACCTTTGGTATAATATATTTTTTTTGTTTTTAAATTCAAATACTAATTGGGAGAAAAGGGTCGCTGCCAAAATATCATACAGATATCATATAAATAAATATCATGTACCTTGTCCGAAATAAGATATAAAAATTACTCATAAATAAACATTAATAAAATCATTAAAAAAACAGTTAAATTGCACCTAAAGATAATAGAATTACATCTAAACGTTTCATTAAGAAAAAAGGTCCCTCTTAGACATTTGCTTAAGATCAGAGTAAACAGGATAAATAACTGTCAATTTTTACATTTACACGTACACGTCATATAATCAAAAGGCAGCATTAATCAATTACTCGTTTAGCTTACCTTTTGCAGCCTGAAGAAATATTTTTTTTTTTTTCATTTTTAAAATTCAAATACTAATTTGACTCTAAACTAATATCCATAATAGTCAATGATTCAGCATTGATCTATTATTCCTGTTTCTCCGATCGGATATATAATTATACATCGCAGCCTCTATAATAGATTGCACGTACCAACCACATGTAGACACATACTATAGGCAAATGACATGCAGGATTTCCATTCACATTGAAATATATAGCAGCACGATATCTTCAGTATCTCAAGAATGGGTGAGGATAAGATAAATAATGTTTAATAATTAGTGGCTCGTTTCAACTTATAAGGTGTTTGCATAAAGAAGTGTCTGCAAATATTTGATCCTGAGATTTTATCAAGTTGTCACTAATTGAAATATCTAGTCTCTGTATAATTCTTTCTTATGTAAATAATGTTTAACTTAAGGAAACATGGCATAAAATGAGAGAAATTGTAGAGTGCAGCTGACACTGAGCAATACACACGGTTGCTAAAATGCGTCATTCATCTTATAATAATTGTGCAATTGTTGATCTTATCTGAGCAGTAAAATCGTAAATCTGATAAATCCATGATAAATGATCTGTATAATGAATGGCATCTAATTATTGATATTTTATCACGAGCTTTTTTTTTTTCATTCATACGTTATTTTTTTATTACCAAGCCATCTCGTGATGCAGTGATATCTGTTTGTATTTCCTCACACACCTTGCCTCATTTTAATAATGCAATTCAATAACGACTCTATTAAAAATCACTGCCGAATCATCACATTTCAATACGAGAAAAAAAAAAAAAAAAACATAGTGCGATAATATTTCATTAATAAAATATCTGCCCAATAACAAAAAGTGGATTTGAGACATATTGGGATGAAATTAAGCATGGCATAAAATGAGAGGAATTATAGATGTTTCATTCATACGTTAATTTTTAATTACCAAGCCATCTCGTGATGCAGTGATATCTGTTTGTATTTCCTCACACACCTTGCCTCGTTTTAATAATGCAATTCAATAACGACGCTATTAAAAAATCACTGCCAAATCATCACATTTCAATACGAGAAAAAAAAAAAAAAAAACATAGTGCGATAATATTTCATTAATAAAATATCTGCCCAATAACAAAAAGTGGATTTAAGACATATTGGGATGAAATTAAGCATGGCATAAAATGAGAGGAATTATAGATGTTTCATTCATACGTTACTTTTTAATTACCAAGCTATCTCGTGGTGCAGTGATATCTGTTTGTATTTCCTCACACACCTTGCCTCGTTTTAATAATGCAATTCAATAACGACGCTATTAAAAAATCACTGCCTAATCATCACATTACAATATGAAAAAAAAAAAAAAAAAAAAAAAACTTGGTGCGATAATATTTCATAAATAAAATATCTGTACAATAACAAAAAGTGGATTTTAAACACATTGGGATGAAATTAAGCATGGCATAAAACTGAGCAGTACACACGGTTGCTAAAATGCGTCATTCATCTTATAATAATTGTGCAATTGCTGATCTTATCTGAGCAGTAAAATCGTAAATCTGATAAATCCATGATTAATGATCTGTATAATGAATGGCATCATCAGTTAATTATTGATATTTTCTCACGAGTTTTTTTTTGTTTTCATTCATACGTTAATTTTTAATTACCAAGCCATCTCGTGATGCAGTGATATCTGTTTATATTTCCTCATACACCTTATACGTACTTATACGTTGACTGGTTTTTTTTTAAATTATTTTTTATTGTATTTGTGAGAGATTTTTTTATAATTTTTTTTTGTATTTTGGGATTGATTTGAAAAGGTATTTGTGAGGTATTTGTGAGGTATTTTTTTCATTTATTTTTTTTTGTATTTTGGGATTGATTTGAAATGGTATTTGTGAGGGTTTTTTTTTTAAATTTTTTTATATTTTGGGTTTGATTTGAAAAGGTGTTTGTGAGGGTTTTTTGATTTTTATTTTGTATTTTGGGATTGATTTGAAAAGGTATTTGTGAGAGTTCTTTTTATTTTTGTATTTTGGGATTGATTTGAAAAGGTATTTGTGAGGGTTCTTTTTATTTTTGTATTTTGGGATTGATTTGAAATGGTATTTGTGAGGGTTTTTTTTTTAAATTTGTTTTTTGTATTTTGGGATTGATTTGAAATCGTATTTGTGAGGGTTTTTTTTTTAATTAATTTTTTGTATTTTCGGATTGATTTGAAAAGGTATTTGTGAGGGTTCTTTTTATTTTTGTATTTTGGGATTGATTTGAAATGGTATTTGAGAGGATTTTTTTAATTAATTTTTTTGTATTTTGGGTTTGATTTAAAAAGGTGTTTGTGAGGGTTTTTTTAAATTTATTTTTTGTATTTTCGGATTGATTTGAAAAGGTATTTGTGAGGGTTCTTTTTATTTTTGTATTCTGGGATTGATTTGAAAAGGTATTTGAGAGGATTTTTTTTATTAATTTTTTTGTATTTTGGGTTTGGTTTAAAAAGGTGTTTGTGAGGGTTTTTTTAAATTTATTTTTTGTATTTTCGGATTGATTTGAAAAGGTATTTGTGAGGGTTCTTTTTATTTTTGTATTTGGGGATTGATTTGAAAAGGTATTTGTGAGGGTTTTTTTTTTAATTTTTTTTTGTATTTTGGGTTTGATTTGAAAAGGTGTTTGTGAGCGCAACGCCGGAACACTGGTGCAGAATACCGGAATTGGAAAATCTGACGAGTGTTATGAGTTTAGCGGAGAGAAAAGCTTTATCTCTTCCATACAAGACGAAGACAGATGGGAGGCGTCAATATTCGAGGTGTTACATGTACGATGTGAATTATACATCAATAATTGAGAGCTGGCTGTCAAGAGCAGCTCTGATGTTGAACGAGAGCGATGGTACGGTCCTTTCGTCGACATTAGGAACGAGAATTCCCGCCGAGCACGTGACCTCTTCGTCGAGGGAGACCTTCGTTATCGGTTCGGCAAACGTCAACGGTCCCTATTCGACGTACTCGAGTCGACTTCCGTCACCACCCATCAGCAGTTCGGAATGGCCTACGAGTAAATGTCGCTACGGTTGGGAATACGACAGAAGAGATTACGACAGTACCCTCGTCACCGAGGTAAAATTTATCTCTCTTCTTATTTTCAAATTTTACATATTTTTTTTTCATTTTATTACAAGCGAATAATATTTATTTCATTTTCATCGATGTATTAAAATTTATAGACGAGCAAGCAATATTATTAAATTACATTGATATTTTTCGTCTTCTCATATTTGGAAAAAAATAATAATTATTGCGTGAAAATCATTGTTGTTAAAATCAAACGATGATTTAATTTAACATTTACAGAATAGCTTCACTCTGATCAGTTACAAGAGTTAATTGTCACAATTTATTGGAGATTTTTGATAAAAAATAGTACGATCGTTAGGTCACTCGTCGCAGGTCAAGCCCCTGCAGGCAAATATGACCCCGTTCTCCCTTAATTTTTTTTACATCATTGTTTATTTATTGTTAAAATCAAACGATGATTTAATTTAACATTTACAGAATAGCTTCACTCTGATCAGTTACAAGAGTTAATTGTCACAATTTATTGGAGATTTTTGATAAAAAATAGTACGATCGTTAGGCCACTCGTCGCAGGTCAGGCCCCTGCAGGCAAATATGACCCCGTTCTCCCTTACATATACGACGAAATAGAAGTTGCGAAAAACAAGAAGGAATTGTTAACGAGTGGGTCGTTGTCAGTACACGTGTGGGTAGCTCGGGTGTCGTCCTCTCGGCCTGTATCTTTTTTTTTTCTCTCGCCTCCTCTCCACTCGTACATTCTTTGAGATTTGCATAATTTCTTGAGAACTGGGACCGATTTAATGTCCATTAGATAGGACGTTGACACATTCAATTTTATTTTTTTTCATATTATTTTCATTTTTGTCTTGAGTGTCGTATCAAATTTCACGCGATGCTCAACATCGACGAGACGAAGCGGAATAGGTCGCGAGGAACTTTTTGCCTTGGCCTTTCCCCGCTTATACCAGCCGGCCGAGAACGATCGCGCAGCGATTCTCGTGCGTGCTGGTCGCGACCCTCCATCTCGCTACTCCACATCTCTGACATTACGACTCTGACTGATTCACACGCCTCATTTAACGCTTCGTGGAAAACCCTCGTCAATGTTAAACGTCATATATGTGTATGTCAATTATTTCTACACATATATACATATAATGCAAGGATAGTGCTGATGCCTTGCACGACATCGTAGAGTAAAATTGTGCCATTGCTTGGACATACGTCCAAGTCTCTGGATGCCAATCTGTATATTTGAGTCTGTTGGGAATTTTATTGACAGCAAATCTTTATTGACACGTGCAATCATATGTACAGTTTTTTAATGTTGTCAAAAAAAATGTGTACGACTGCTTGGACGTACGTCCAAGTCCCTGGATGCCAATATGTATATTTGAGTCTGTTGGGAATTTTATTGACAGAAAATCTTTATTGACACGTGCCATCATATGTACAGTTTTTTAATGATGTCAAAAAAAAATGTGTACGACTGCTTGGACATACGTCCAAGTCTCTGGATGCCAATCTGTATATTTGAGTCTGTTGGGAATTTTATTGACAGAAAATCATTATTGACACGTGCAATTATATGTACAGTTTTTTAATGTTGTCAAAAAAAATGTGTACGACTGCTTGGACATACGTCCAAGTCTCTGGATGCCAATCTGTATAATTGAGTCTGTTGGGAATTTAATTGACAGAAAATCTTTATTGACACGTGCCATCATATGTACAATTATTTAATGATTTCAAAAAAAAAAGAAAAAATGTGTACCATGGCTCGGTCCATCGATGGACCGTCGATGTTTAATAAGATGAGTATTAAACATCGACGAATTATTAGGGGTGGAAAAAGTTCGTAGTTTAGGAACGAGGGAGTGCCAACATCAGCCACCAGGTGGCGAATAGATTTGAAGCGGTGGGTAGACCAGAGGGAGCCCAGGCTCGCGCTTCGTGAAGCCGGTACATCGAGTGACTGGCCGATAGGTTGCAGCTCTCTCGGTGGCGTCAGCAATTGCCGACCAATTTACCTACCCCCGCATCCGGTCATGTGATATGTCACATCAAACACTCGGGCAAGTCACGAGCAACAACGGGCTCCACACCTATACCACATATAGACTCGGTTGTGTTTAGCCCGATGTGTATATATAATATATATATGTATTATACGTATAGTATATATATATATATGTATATATATATATATATATATATATATATATATATATATAATATATATATATATATATATATATATATATATATATAATATATATATATATATATATATATATGTGTGTGTGTGTGTATATATGTATAGAGTATATGTATAGTATATATATAGGTATAAATAGTTTATAGTACATATAGCGCATAGTAATACGTACTATATATCCCGCATATTTACGCGGCTCCGATTATCGGTGGTGACGTAGATGCGCATCGTCGGCAAATCTCGTCCTTCCGCTTTCATACTTCCGGCCTCGGGTCTTTGCCTCCTAATACGTTTATGCCAGGCTTTCACAGGTGAAAATCTTTCTCTCCCCCAGGAAAGTAAATGGTAAATCGTCCATGATGCATTACATTATATGTACTACATATTATATATTGTATACTGGCTTTGTATGGATATTTGGCGATGGCACTTTATCATTCGAAGACATATTCGTCGCATTGTTATAGCAGAGCATTGATATGAGTACCTGTGAGTACCTTTGATTATACTTGAGTACTCATTTCCAAGAATTTTTGAGTATTCGTGAGTACCTTTGATTATACTTGAGTAATCATTTTCAAGAATTTTTGAGTATTCGTGAGTACCTTTGATTATACTTGAGTACTCATTTCCAAGATTTTTTGAGTATTCGTGAGTACCTTTGATTATACTTGAGTACTCATTTCCAAGATTTTTTGAGTATTCGTGAGTACCTTTGACTATACTTGGGTACTCATTTCCTAGATTTTTTGAGTATTCGTGAGTACCTTTCATTATACTTGAGTACTCATTTCCAAGAATTTTTGAGTATTCGTGAGTACCTTTGATTATACTTGAGTACTCATTTCCACGATTTTTTGAGTATTCGTGAGTACCTTTGATTATTCGTGAGTACTCATTTTCAAGAATTTTTGAGTATTCGTGAGTACCTTTGATTGTACGTGAGTAATCATTTTCAAGAATTTTTGAGTATTCGTGAGTACCTTTGATTATACTTGGGTACTCATTTCCAAGAATTTTTGAGTATTCGTGAGTACCTTTGATTATACGTGAGTACTCATTTCCAAGATTTTTTGAGTATTCTCGAGTACCTTTGATTATACTTGGGTACTCATTTCCAAGAATTTTTGAGTATTCGTGAGTACCTTTGATTATACTTGGGTACTCATTTCCAAGAATTTTTGAGTATTCGTGAGTACCTTTCATTATACTTGAGTACTCATTTCCAAGATTTTTTGAGTACTCGTGAGTACCTTTGATTATACTTGGGTACTCATTTCCAAGAATTTTTGAGTATTCGTGAGTACCTTTCATTATACTTGAGTACTCATTTCCAAGATTTTTTGAGTATTCGTGAGTACCTTTGATTATACTTGAGTACTCATTTCCAAGATTTTTTGAGTATTCGTGAGTACCTTTGATTATACTTGAGTACTCATTTCCAAGAATTTTTGAGTATTCGTGAGTACCTTTGATTATACGTGAGTACTCATTTCCAAGATTTTTTGAGTATTCTCGAGTACCTTTGATTATACTTGGGTACTCATTTCCAAGAATTTTTGAGTATTCGTGAGTACCTTTGATTATACTTGAGTACTCATTTCCAAGAATTTTTGAGTATTCGTGAGTACCTTTGATTACACGCGAGTAACGCTAATTAATTATGGCTACTTTTCTTGAGTACTCGAAAGTATTATTGAACTTTTCCCGAGTACGCGTGAGCATTCGTATAAGTGTCTTCTAGTTTTTCTTGGTATTCGTAAGAATTCCTGGCTATCCTTGAACATGTTTTTGAATACGGTCGAGTATCCATTTGGCCATTCTCTAAGTTTCGACGTGAGATCTAAGGAGACACATTTATACTTAAGTTATTACTCAAGTATAAAGTATAAAAGTATAAGGAGACACATTTATACTTAAGTTATTACTCAAGTATAAATGTGTCTCCTTATCCGTTCACCATGCGGGCAAGAGACTACAATACACAACGAGCTTAATGTGGAGACGAAAAAAACAATAAAACCTCCACGACGAAGTGTCAATCTTCTGTCTGTCTTACAATGGCTACCAGGGAGATATATAATAAAAATCTTTCTGACGGTCTTTCTGGGTTACGTTACGGGGATACGTTATAAGCCATCTTCAAACTATCTAAATAAGACCAATGATATTACTGTCAACGTGCAAACATAGTACGTTTCTAAGTAGACAAGTTTCCGGATCGGAAGCCCAGAGATGGACGGCTGATGCCCACGCACAGCCAGAATGGTCCCTAAGAACGCGTATATATGTATAAATAAGTGTGCGTGCATATATGTACATGTATGTACGTTAGTGAGTTCTGGTACTCCCAGCATGAGTCAAGCCTCTGGGTGACAGATGCCCTTTTAAAAAAACGGCGCGAACTAATGTACGTATTAGTTAATAACATATATATGCAATTTATTATGTTACTATATTTATCGTAGCTCTGATATCCAAAGAGAACAATGTATGCACGTTAGTGAGTTCTGGTACTCCCAGTATGAGTCAAGCCTCTGGGTGACAGATGCCCTTTTAAAAAAACGGCGCGAACTAATGTACGTATTAGTTGCATATATATATATATATATGCAACTAATGCATATATATATATATGCAATTTATTATGTTACTATATTTATCGTAGCTCTGATATCCAAAGAGAACAATGTATGCACGTTAGTGCGTTCTGGTACTCCCAGTATGAGTCAAGCCTCTGGGTGACAGATGCCCTTTTAAAAAAACGGCGCGAACTAATGTACGTATTAGTTAATAACATATATATGCAATTTATTATCTTACTATATTTATCGTAACTCTAATATCCAAAGAGAACAATCCTAATTGCTATACCAAAGCTGATCCTACCTCAGGAGTTCTACTTAGAAGAAGAAGGCTGGTAAACAAGAAAATTGTATTTTTATGGAGAAACTTTACACTTCGTCATCTGCATTATTAAATTCACGCGTGCATTAAATTGTGTTACTCGGTAAAGCTGGCTGGAAGGACGGTTGTTGATGTTGGAACGGTTTATGAGGGGGTTAAGGGGTCTAAACCTTGCTGAGGGATTTACATCGTGTGTTCGTTCTGTTGAGAAGGTGACCGTGCGTTTTCCGATCCCAGTTCAGTGGCAACGGACCGGGGCAGAGGTCGCGGGGCGTCGCGGGGTGGGGATGGGGCCTGGGGGGGGGGGGGGGTATACACGTTCCTCCTGTCAACGGAGGGTGATGGACACCTCTCGCTGTGGGAGCCACTAACACCCAGCATTAAAAGCCGGTACAGCGCACACGCGCGCGCACACGCACACGCACGCGCACACCGTTTGCTGATACATTACATTTATGTCGTACGTGTGTGTTTGTGCTGTTACGCGCTTACTTGTAAGCTCTCTCCATTACATGCTAGAGTTGGCCGCATTACAGGAGAGTATAATCGTGTACCACGACAATACGAAATATTTATTAATATTTCCATTAATATTTATTAATATTTTTCATTAATATTTATTAATATTTTCCATTAATGTTTATTAATATTTTTCATTAATATTTATTAATATTTTTCATTAATATTTATTAATATTTTCCATTAATATTTATTAATATTTTCCATTAATATTTATTAATATTTTTCATTAATATTTATTAATATTTTCTATTAATATTTGTTAATATTTTCTATTAATATTTATTAATATTTTCTATTAATATTTATTAATATTTTTCATTAATATTTATTAATATTTTTCATTAATATTTATTAATATTTTCCATTAATATTTATTAATATTTTTCATTAATATTTATTAATATTTTTCATTAATATTTATTAATATTTTTCATTAATATGAATTAATATTTTCTATTAATATTTATTAATATTTTCCATTAATATTTATTAATATTTTCCATTAATATTTATTAATATTTTTCCAAAAAGGATGTTTGGGTTTGTGTCAAATATTTAATGGGACACAGTTAGAAATAACGCGAAAGAAGATTTTAATGGTCAATTTTTTACTTTTCTCGTCATGTTTTAATATTTCTCTTGCATATGAGGGAAAAGATTTGATAACAGTTGGGCTCCATCTTGCCAGAGGTGACTCCTCTGGCTGATTTGAAGAGTATTTCAGTAATTGCTCTGCAACTCTCATAAAAATGATGGATGGCTTAGAAGTACTCTTAAAATATTTAACAATTTAACACCGGAAATAAAATATCAATCATACTTTGGTCGTTAAACATCTCTAATTAATCATTCAACATGCCTTCTAGTATACAAATTATTTACTATATATAGACATATACAAGATGGATGAATTCATGGATAGATAAATCAGGCAGAATAGTAAAATAACGTTGAGGGCATTCTCGAGTACGTTTTACTAGATCTCGGTGGTTACTAGATAATGTGTAAGTACTACTCGTCTCGTAACAGAACGTATATATATATATATATATGTATACACATTTTATATATGTACACGAGCGTTCATCCACGCATCAATCAGCTTCGGTTCCTGTCTAACCAACTCTGGTCAATCAGGGCGGAATTCCGGACGAAGCTTCGTCGACTATAGAATATATATATATATATATATATATATATATATATATATATATATACAAATTCAACAAATGATTATTATTATTTGTTGTTTATCAATATTAAAAAAATTCAGTTCGTCGTTTATCCTATCGTCAGGCATTATGTGTGTAAAAAGAAAAAAAAAATTCTACAGATCCAGGACAATTTCTTCCCTTCTTCCCAAATTAGTAGTTCAAGCCCCTGAACGAGATTTAGATGGAATTCGTTGCTTTTACGTAGCATCGTAGAAACTTTGTGGCGTCTCGACGTCTTTCGATAATTTAATATTCCATTAGCACGCATATATATATATATATATATATATATATATATATATATATATGTATATGTATATATATACATATATATATATAAGGATCGTAATAGGGTCATCAATAAGATCATCATGAGGGGCTTCGATCTTAATGGCATTTTGCATCCACGTAGCTAGACCTCGTATGCGACAACAGCTGGTTGCCATCAACGTCAACGACCTGCTTCTACGTGGGAAGCCTATTTGGTAATGTCGTATTTGGCTGGATAGCCGATAAGTGGGGCAGAAGAACTGCCTTTTTCGCCATCCTATTTCTAGAGGTCATATTCTCCATTGCCACGAGCTTCAGTCCAGACTATGTCGTCTACACAGCTTTAAGGACCATCAATGGCCTCTTCTTTCCTGCCATTTATCAGATTCCTTTTATTCTAGGTAGGTCAAAAAAAATTCCTATTTTTTATTATCCTCTCGTCCCTCTTTCTCCTCTCTTCATCCATCGAGCTCCTCATCAGGGATAAATACCATTGGAATTTTTTTTTGTTTATGATTTTTTTTTTTTTTTTACATGACAATATAATTATGAATAATTATCAAATGAGAAAAAGTTCGCAAAAACAGTTCGACTCCACTTTGTTACATTGCTAATAATTCATTACATTTCCCAGCAATACTTAACATAAGTCTGCTGCACTCATTACGTACTCATTACGAGGATCATCGTCGTTCATTCTCGCTTCGATCCTAAAATGAAAAGTGACTGAAAAAAAATTAAAATCTTTTCACATCTTTGATAAAAAAAAAAAAAAGCAATTTTTTTTTCGTCAATAATCCATGTCATATTTTACGTGACTCTCGATGTCGGTGCGAGGATCTGGGTCAGTGTCTGTGAATGTCTGTGTGAGTGCATGCGTGAGTATGAATTTCAGTATTAGTTTTTTTTTTTAGTTTATTTGCGAGTGATAAGTATCTTTTTGAGTCTCTTCCTGAATGTCTGCAATGGTTTTTATTTTTTTTTTTGCAACAATTATTTTATTTATGCGCCACAAAAGATATTATTCTCCTATTATTTAACCATAGATTTTTGAATATTTTTCTCAATGGATTTCAATATTTGTTCAGAATAATTATCTCTCTATAATTAATATAAATATTTTTTCAATAATAGTGAAATTAATTAATTATTGATAATTAGCTTGTTGATTAAATAATTTTTATTGATTTTTTATTTATATTTATATTTTTTTTGCAATAATTATTTTATTTATGCGGCACAAAAGATATTATTCTCCTATTATTTAACCATAGATTTTTGAATATTTTTCTCAATGTGTTCATGTCCTCGTATGTAAAGTTGCCCGTGGGAGTTTTGACCAAATATATGCATTAGTGGCTCTGCATCAGTTGGCCATTCATTAATAGATATTTTTCCCTCTTTTCACTATGTAACGTCGATAATGGATTTCAATATTTGTTCAGAATAATTATTCCTCTATAATTAATATAATTTTTTTTATAATAATAGTGAAATTAATTAATTATTCATAATTAGCTTGTTAATTAAATAATTTTTATTGATTTTTCATTTATTTTTTTTGCAATAATTATTTTATTTATGCGACACAAAAGATATTATTCTCCTCTTATGTAACCATAGATTTTTGAATATTTTTCTCAATGTGTTCATGTCCTCGTATGTAAAGTTGCCCGTGGGAGTTTTGACCAAATATATGCATTAGTGGCTCTGCATCAGTCGGCCATTCATTAATAGATATTTTTCCCTCTTTTCACTATGTAACGTCGATAATGGATTTGAATATTTGTTCAGAATAATTATGTCTCTATAATTAATTTGAATATTTTTTTAATAATAGTGAAATTAATTAATTATTCATAATTATCTTGTTGATTAAATAATTTTTATTGATTTTTTTTTTTTTCATACGAACTTTGCTCTTTCCTGACCTCAAAAAAATAAAAGAATCACAAACAGAATATAATGGAATCGTTGATTAAACATTTTTCTTTTTTCTTTTTCCTAATATCGCGAAGCTCTCGAACTAATGGGCCCAAGGTACAGAACGTTCGCTGGTATGGTGATTTGTATGTTCTTCGCCACAGCGATGTGTCTTCTAGCCTTACTGGTGAGTCTCTTCAAATATCTCATATATGTGAAATAAATACATATAATTTTTTTTTTTTTTTTTTTTAAATCCTCGTAAGAACAAATAGAACTTGAGAGACAAAACGACCAGTTTAGAAAAATTCAGCCCGAGGGGAAAATCCATTCGAATAATTTGAATTTTACGAGGAGCGCTTACATTGTTTGCTCATGACCATACTCATTTTTTTTCCTTATTACTTTTTTTTTTTTTTCAGAAACCACAATAACAACGATTATATATACGACAGTTTTTTTGCATGTTGATTTTTATTCTAATCAGAATGAGACGATTTACTCGTCCGTCTTGAACGATCATTCGCATACGAATCGTATTTTTTTTACTGCGCAGCACTCGCACAAGCAGAGTAAAATTATTCATCTGAGAAGATAATAATAATAATAATAATAACAATAATAACAATAATAATAATAATAATAATAATAATAATAATAATAATAATAATAATAATAATAATAATAAATAGGTAAAAAAAACATTTTGTCGACTTTCAGGGCTATCTGCTGAGGAATTGGTATTCCTTGTCCTTAGCAACTTCGGTTCCTTTCGTATTGTTATTCAGTTATTGGTGGATAATTCCCGAGTCGCCGCGATGGCTGCTTAGCAAAAATAGAATCGACGAAGCCGAGGTGATCGTTCAGCACATGGCACGAGTCAATGGCCGAAGGGTGCCAAAGAATTTTTTAAGAAAAATGGAAGTTAGTATGAAATTAAAAAGATTTTTGTACGTGTATCGGGGATTTTAGGCAATATTGAAAAATCTGTAATGTTATATTTCTCCTTATTTTATTTTTCGTTCTTTTTTTTTTTTTTAATCAATTTACCAAACAATACAAATATTGTGTAAAATTTTGAAATTTTTTGGAATAATCGTTTCGTTCAGTAACGACGATTTTTTTTTCTTTTTTTACTTTTTGTATTTTATTTGCAAAGCTCATTTTTGGGTTAAACTGGAAAAGCAACAAAATACAGCTCACGATCGTTTCGATTTGGATAGGAATACAGAATATATATATATATGTATAAGTGCAATATGGAAATTTTAGCGACCCTAGTGAATATTTTTTTGCTCCAAAAGTTATCGCGTACGATAAGGTTAAGGTTAACGGTTAAGGGTATTTTATAAAGTGCCCTTAAACCGAGTACAAAAATTTGTCTGTTTTCTCGTGCCCCTTAAAAATCTGAATAAAAATTCGACATTTCAGATGATTTGACTTTTTTACTACTCGGTGGATTTAGGGGGGTTTTATTTTATTTGAAAATTCCCAAGAATTATTATTTAACTTTTTTTTATATTTAGAGTTATGATTTTTCAATGTTTAAGTGATACTTCGTTATTAATAATAATAATAATAAGAATTTGTGAATTTCCTAAAAATTGGACTGTCATATTTATAATATTTTTAAATTAATTAAAAATTAATTAATCTTATCGCGTTTCTCGCGTGTTTCGTATTTATCAATATAGAAGGAGATACTGAAGAAACAAGGGATCTCGTGCAATGGGAGAAATTCGAGCGACCTCTCGGTCGATCTGGAGACCGAGGACCGACCTCCACCTCCATCGGCGACCCCGATGGACCTCATTAGAAATCCAAATATAAGAAAGAAATTTTTTATACTCGCGTTCGACTGGGTCGCCAATGCTGTTGTTTACAATGGTCTTTCTTACAACACAACAAATTTGGGGGTATCCGATTACCTGGCCTTTTTCATCGGTATGGCATCATCGCTTGTCCATCATTGCTCATTAATATCGTAATTCAGTACACGAGCAAAAATTAATATTATTAAAAATTGGCGAATTATTTACATTTTTCAGACCCAACGGATTGGGACTTAATTTTTTTTTTAAATTCACGAATCGCAAAAAAAATATGTAAATCATCGAAAAAAAAATCGCAACAACATAAAAATCCTCGTTTATTTGATACTTTTTCGATGAAATTCCTAACAAAAAATATATTCTCAAATGTTTCTGTTAAAAAATGGTACTCTGCTTTTGTTGCTAAATCGAATTAAACTTGGCCCTAGCAGTGCTCGAAATACCCATGTACATTTTTTTTTTGTTCAATAAAATTAGTAGTGAACACAGCTCGACTTTCAGCTATATCATGAAAATATTCACATCCGGTACAGATTTTTTTTTTAAATTCACGAATCGCAAAAAAAATATGTAAATCATCGAAAAAAAAAATCGCAACAACATAAAAATCCTCGTTTATTTGATACTTTTTCGATGAAATTCCTAACAAAAAAATATATTCTCAAATGTTTCTGTTAAAAAATGGTACTCTGCTTTTGTTGCTAAATCGAATTAAACTTGGCCCTAGCAGTGCTCGAAATACCCATGTACATTTTTTTTTTGTTCAATAAAATTAGTAGTGAACACAGCTCGACTCTCAGCTATATCATGAAAATATTCACATCCGGTACAGATTTTTTTTTTTAAATTCACGAATCGCAAAAAAAATATGTAAATCATAGAAAAAAAAAATCGCAACAACATAAAAGTCCTCGTTTATTTGATACTTTTTCGATGAAATTTCTAACAAAAAAATATATTCTCATATGTTTCTGTTAAAAAATGGTACTCTGCTTTTGTTGCTAAATCGAATTAAACTTGGCCCTAGCAGTGCTCGAAATACCCATGTACATTTTTTTTTGTTCAATAAAATTAGTAGTGAACACGACTCGACTCTCAGCTATATCATGAAAATATTCACATCCGGTACAGAATTTTGTTAAAATTTTCGTATAGGGGTGGAATTTTTTTTTTTTAACCGTACATGGGATGCAATAAACTCAAAAGTTTTTTTTTTTTACTGATAAGTGCAACACGAAAAATACGATTTATTTGAAAGTTGCAAAAATCATATTCTCGTCTCAAAATAATTGCATCTTTAATACTCGAGAGAAAAATCCTGCGTTTAAATAATAAAAAAAAAAATCTAATTACAGCGGAAATTTTACTTTCCTTGGAGGGGGGGGGGGGGGGGGGGGGAGACATATAAAAAGCACTATTTTATTTCATATAACATAGGATGAAGTGATATCAACAAATACGTGACGAATTATTATGAAATCAGTGAGACGAATAAAATTCACGCATATATATATATATATATATATATATATATATATATATATATATATATATATATATATATATATATATATATATATATATAATGCATGAGACAAACTTAGCTATATCTGGCAAATCCGTCCCCATTTACTCGCTTATACGAGTCGTTAAGAGTCTCGGCACGTCACCTGGGAAAAAAAAAAAAATGTTTTTATCGCGTGTAAAATAATAAATTTTAAAGAGTCTTACCTCACCACGATGAAAAGCGTCGATTTATCAAGTATTATAGCGTCCTCCTCCCAGATTTGGATTTTAATTTTTTTAATTAAAGAAAAAAAAAATTATCTATTCGATGTCACAACCGAAGCAGTTGCTGATAATTTTTCAGTTAGTTTTAATATATATATATATTTTTTTTTAAACTCCAATTATAGACGAAAATTAATATTTTTTTAATTTTTGTTTATTGTCAATTTAATTTTTGGAATTCCAATCGGGGTAAAAAATTCTTTCGTGTTTGAGTAAATCCACAACGATTTGTATTCCAACAATGGCGAATGGAAAATTGCTCATTTTACATATACAAAGCGCTCATTCATGATATCATAAAGAATTTATTTTTCCTCTTTTACATTTACTCATTGGATGATGCACTCGTACAGATCAGTCGGTGGATATTATCAGACAAAATTTTATATTGCTTTTTTTTTTCTTCATTTTTTTTGTTTTTATTTTAAGGTGGAATCGTCGAGATACCATCATACGTCATAACGTGGTACGCAATGGACAGGCTCGGTAGACGATGGGTTCTGTGTCTGACGATGCTGCTCGGTGGAGTTGCCTGTGTCTCCTGTATGTTCGTTCCCGAAGGTAAGATTTAATCTTAAACATTGAGAAGGAAAAAAAAAAAAAAAAACGTTAAGCATCAGTCGGCCATTAATTAATGGCCATTTTTCCCTCTTTTCACTATATAACGTCGATAATGGATTTCAATATTTGTTCAGAATAATTATTCCTCTATAATTAATATAAATATTTTTTTAATAATAGTGAAATTAATTAATAATTCATAATTAGCTTGTTGATTAAATAATTTTTATTGATTTTTTATTTATATTTATAGTTTTTTTGCAACAATTATTTTATTTGTGCGGCACAAAAGATATTATTCTCCCCTTATTGAACCACAGATTTTTGAATATTTTTCTCAATATGTTCAAGTCCTCGTATATGTAAAGTTGCCCGTGGGAGTGATCGTTCCCGAAGGTAAGATTTAATCCTAAACATTGAGAAGGAAAAAAAAAAAAAAACGTTAAGCACAAACTTGATTTTAATTAAAAAAATTCATTATTCCATAAACATTCGTACGTTTATTGTCAATTGACTCAATTATTTATTTTTGACATTATTATTGAATTTTCAAAGAGGTCAAATTATTTACTGATAATTTTTCATTTATTCCATATAAATATTCGTATTTTTTTATTGTTTATTTTTTTTATTATTTTTTTATGATTAATCACAGACGCTGTGTGGGTCACAGTATCACTCGCGATGATTGGAAAATTTGGCATAGCAGCTTCATTCGCTGTTTTTTACGTATTCGTTGGCGAGCTATTGCCAACTGTATTACGATCACAGGCAATGGGAATAGCATCGTTCATAGCTGGAATTGGACTTTTGACGTTTCCTTATATCGTTCATTTGGCAGTTTACTCGAGGGTATTGCCGCTCATTGTGATGGGATCGTTGAGCGTTGCAGGTGCTCTAACGTCAATATTTTTGCCCGAAACTCTCAACATTCATCTGCCACAAACTATCGAGGAGGGTGAACAGTTTGGGGCTGATTTTAAATTATGGTCGTGTCCGACAAGACCTGCGTAAGTTTTTTTATTATTATTAATATGTCCTCTTTATTTTTTTTTTCCTACGACTTTGACGTTTAACAATTTTATAATCAAATGATTTATTTTTAAAATCATTATTCATATCCGCCAATTTTTTTTGTTTTTTTTTTTATACCTGTAGAATCGTAGGCAGCCATTTTTATATACGAGTACGGAATTTATTAACAAGCAAAGACTCACCAATCCGCGAATTAAATTCTCTTCCGGCCATTATTTTCTTTCCTCGAAATATTTATTCTAAACAATTAAATGCATTCATTGAAATATTTTATTCTCGACTATCCACAGGCCATAAATACGGATTTTATTAACTAGCAAAGCCTCTGCAATCAGGAAATTAAATTTTACATCCGCTTATTATTTCTTATTGTCAAGAAAATTCGCTATAAACAATTAAATGCATTCATTGAAATATTTTATTCCCGACTATCCACAGGACATAAATACGGAATTTATTAACTAGCAAAGGCTCTGCAATCAGGAAATTAAATTTAACATCCGCTTATTATTTCTTATTGTCAAGAAAATTCGCTATAAACAATTAAATGCATTCATTGAAATATTTTATTCCCGACTATCCACAGGTCATAAATACGGATTTTATTAACTAGCAAAGGCTCTGCAATCAGGAAATTAAATTTAACATCCGCTTATTATTTCTTATTGTCAAGAAAATTCGCTATAAACAATTAAATGCATTCATTGAAATATTTTATTCCCGACTATCCACAGGACATAAATATGGAATTTATTAACTAGCAAAGCCTCTGCAATCAGGAAATTAAATTTTACATCCGCTTATTATTTCTTATTGTCAAGAAAATTCGCTATAAACAATTAAATGCATTCATTGAAATATTTTATTCCCGACTATCCACAGGACATAAATATGGAATTTATTAACTAGCAAAGCCTCTGCAATCAGGAAATTAAATTTAACATCCGCTTATTATTTCTTATTGTCAAGAAAATTCGCTATAAACAATTAAATGCATTCATTGAAATATTTTATTCTCGACTATCCACAGGACATAAATACGGAATTTATTAACTAGCAAAGGCTCTGCAATCAGGAAATTAAATTTTACATCCGCTTATTATTTCTTATTGTCAAGAAAATTCGCTATAAACAATTAAATGCATTCATTGAAATATTTTATTCTCGACTATCCACAGGTCATAAATACGGATTTTATTAACTAGCAAAGCCTCTGCAATCAGGAAATTAAATTTTACATCCGCTTATTATTTCTTATTGTCAAGAAAATTCGCTATAAACAATTAAATGCATTCATTGAAATATTTTATTCCCGACTATCCACAGGACATAAATACGGAATTTATTAACTAGCAAAGGCTCTGCAATCAGGAAATTAAATTTAACTCTAACACAAATTAATTCTACATTTTCTTTTTTTGAATTAATGCATTTAATTGTTTAGAAATATTATTATTTCTTATTGTCAAGAAAATTCGCTCTAAACAATTAAATGCATTAATTCAAAAAAAGAAAATGTAGAATTAATTTGAGTTAGAGTTTTTGTGGACTTAAACATGAAAAAAATAATTTGACGCCATTTTACTGGATTTCTTTTTATTGTTAATTTGATCAGAAATTTAAGAAAACGCCGGAAACGAGAATCTCTGCCTTTGAGATATTTGTTGAATGGACGGCCTGGTAGTCGTTCGACAGCCGGTAAAGTAACAATAATGGAAGCAGCGTCCCAGCAGCAGCAGCAACAGCAGCAGCAGCAACAGGGACAACAGGAAGCGGAAAAAATGTGCCCTCTTGAATCTTCGGACGACGAAGACGAAACGGATAACTTAAACATTGCGGAGGCAGATGAGGAAAACGCGTTGGATGCCGAAAGAACGAAGGACACGATACACTTCCAGATCACCAAATGACAAATGAACAAAAATGAAAGAATGAAAAAAAAAAGATAAAAAAAACGTTTTATGATTAGCCCACAAACGAAACTTTGTATTATAATATCAGTATAGGCACGCATTGTATTTATTTTTTTCCATTCATTATAATGTACTTCCTTTCTAAAGTCTGCTTAGCGTGTGCATTGACTTTCCCAAACAAACAAAAAAAAAAAAAAAAAAAAAAAAACAAAACCCAAATACCATTCATTATACGTGTCAAGCCTGTCTCGTGAAATTTTATTTTTCAGACGATGAGAAGATGCGATGAAAAAAACCAAAAAAATCCTCGACTTTTCATATTTTTAGTTTTTCGATTTATTAGGATTCGAAATTACCAATGAATTCTCCTAAATCTTTTTCCGTTCTTCTTCTTCTTCTTCTTCTTATTCTTCTTATTCTTCTTCTTCTTCTTCTTCTTCTTCTTCTTCTTCTTCTCTTCTTCTTCTTCTTCTTCTTCTTCTTTCTTCTTCTTCTTCTTCTTCTTCTTCTTCTTCTTCTTCTTCTTCTTCTTCTTCTTCTTCTTCTTCTTCTTCTTCTTCTTCTCTTCTTCTTCTTCTTCTTCTTCTTCTTCTTCTTCTTCTTCTTCTTCTTCTTTCTTCTTCTTCTTCTTCTTCTTCTTCTTCTTCTTTCTTCTTCTTCTTCTTCTTCTTCTTCTTTCTTCTTCTTCTTCTTCTCTTCTTCTTCTTCTTCTCTCTTCTTCTTCTTCTTCTTCTTCTTCTTCTTCTTCTTCTTCTTCTTCTTCTTCTTCTTCTTCTTCTTCTTTCTTCTTCTTCTTCTTCTTCTTCTTCTCTTCTTCTTC
>CAVLGY010000150.1:2500-15426 GCA_963669185.1 Dyspetes luteomarginatus | reverse complement strand
AAAAAATGTTTTTTTTTTTACGAGAAGGGGTGAGCCATTCGAATATGTGAAAAAAAAAAAACCCGGTGCACTTTTACACTGGAAATTTAATACGCGAGAGAAAGTCTACCAAGATCGTTGCAATCTCGTCTCTGATAGTCAATGAACTTTTTGCATTCTCGACAAAATTACGATAAATATATTGAGGGTGGTAAAAAAAATGCATTTGGCTGTGAGACATCGAGGGAATTTTCCACTTGAGACGCCCTTATCCTCGAGCACCCTCGTTACAGTTTCCTCTTTTGGTTTTTTTCCTCTCTCTCTCTCTCTTTCTCTCTTTCTCACTGGATCGTCTCGCTAGTCTCGAGGATTTTTTTTTTCAATCTCTAATTGGTGAAAATTAGAGACGAAAATTCTGACAGTATATATATATATATATACAAATAATTGTGAGTGCATATATAGCATGAAGGAAACCAAGGATTAAGGAAGTGAGCCTGCGCGAAAAGGGTCTCGAAATAAGCGACCTTGACACACTGAAATTAATCGAGGAAAAGAAAAAATTTTCATCGAGAGAGAAAAAAAAATCATGACTTGTTACTTGCCAAAGAAATTTGGCCAAAGGAATCGTTGGAGAAAATGAAAAATTTGTGAAAAGCCAGATATGCTGTGAGTATCATCAAGCAACGAGGGAAACGAAATTTACAAAAATTCATTATTGAGGAAAAAAAAAAAAAATTTCAAAGGGGAGAAATAATAATATAAAGATAAATAAAAATATAATAAATTGCCAGCGAATAATGGACACGATTGGAATTGATGATTATCGCTCATTTAATATTATATATATATATTTATTTAATTATACCTAATAATATATATATATATATATGCAATAACAGATCGTCACAGCATGTTCAACTTGATTGGTGAAATTTTAAGCTCGCTGCTTTTGCCACTTTTATTCCCGTTACTGCTGGGAATTCGTTGATATAACTAAAATATATTATAAAAATTTCGTGCGCAAGCTCACAGTGCCTATGACTACCACCGAGACGCCCAGCATTTTGTCGAGAGTGAGGGAAGGAGGGCGCTCTTATACTTCTCCGATTTTCCTTTGATATTAAACCGTTAAGGGTTGCATATTCAACCTCGTGGACACATATCAAAGTTTTTCGGTGTTACGTCGCGACGTTTTATCGAACGAGAATTTAAAAAAAATTAGCAGCGAATTGAAAACGAAAAAAAAAAAAAAAAAAAAATGAAAAAATCGATTTATCGAGAAGAAAAACTTTTTTCGCTCAATTTCGGATATAATAATAAATAAATAAATAATAAATAATAACGAATCGTCGCTGGCTGTGACATTTATATTTATTAATTACCCAGAGCTTAATTTAGCGATCGCTTCATGAGTGTTCGATATATATATATATATACATATATACACGAGTCTATATATATATATATTGGTGAAGATCGAGTGATAATAAATTTTTAAAAATAAACTCCTTACGAGTTAAGAAAAAAAAAAAAAAAAAAAAAGTTACGCAAGCAACGAGGATACAAAGAGAAAAAAAATGAGAGAAAGACTTTAGAAGACATCGAGATATTTTTGCTACGCACTTTGTATATAGCCGAATTAGCGATTTATTCACTGCGAGTCTCGTAAGAGAGAGAAAGAGAGAGAGGGAAGGAGAGAGAGCAAAGATGCAGAAATAAAAATAATCAAGCTTTTCGTCCACGCAATTGCCCAACTGGGTGAAAACAAAAACGTTCAAGCCAATTATTGCTCAATAATTGTTTTATATTTAGCTTAATTTTTTGTTTTGTTTTTTTTTTTTTTTTTTTTTTTTTCCTTACCAACGAGGACAAAAGAATTTTGTACGAATCATGTCGTTTCGTTCTATACTGAGAAAATGCATCAACAAGACACGAAGATTGATCGTATATGTTTTTCACGTTTGATCAAAAAATTCGCTAAGAAGAAAGGAGAAAAAAGGAAACGAAATAATTTTACGAAAATCGTTCCGTCGAAAAAAATGTCGATAATTTAAACGAGGAAGCGGAAGAGTAAAAGTGGAACGAGGAAGAGAGAAGAGAGAAAAAAAATAAAAATCCGAAAAAAAAAAAAAATGACCAAATACGGTTTCGCGAGACTCGCCATATGGCGGCCAAGACGCTCGGCGAATTCACAACCACCGAACAATCAGGAAAACAACCCTCTCATGTACGCAAAACTTCCACAAGATTTGTTTTTTGTTCGTAAAAATAAAAAAAATTGATATATATGTATATATATATATATATGTGTGTGTATTTTTTTTTTGTCAAAATATGAAAGGAGTAAAGCGAGTATGTGACTCGAGAGTTCAATATTATGCAAGCATACATATTTATATTTATATACATACATACATACATATATATATATATATATATATATATATATAAACACACATAAATTTATGTATTCATGTACTTGTATTATATACACACGTTTTTACATATTCATAAAGCGCCTTGTTCCCACATTGCTCACGCTAGCTTGCTACAAATAATGGACACAGAAGAAAAAAAAAAAAAAAAAAAACAAAAACAAAAAAAAATGCAATGTGCTTTGAGTGTATCACACGGTGCCTTTAATAAACGACACAAAACCACAAATTATATTATTGTCAGATTGATATTTATTTTTTCTTGATGTCACAAAAATTTCAATAATCAAAATTTTTGTAATGCGCAATAAATTTCGATGTATTTGCAAAATATTTTTTGCTGTCACCGCTTTGTGCTGATATTTATATATATATATATATATGTTTCTAACCCTTTTCCCTACGATGATTATTTCTGGCCTAATAAAAAAAAAAAAAAAAAAGCATCACCCTTCACCCTGCACCCTCTCCGGTCACTAACCCTTCGTGGCAACGTAGAATGCCGAAGCGTGCATCCATGGCTTTGTGTGTTGCAAAAAAAAAATATAAAAAAAAAGGTTTATTTGTTATTGTTATTGTTAGTTATTGTAAAACGACAAGAGTAAAAGGCTCTGAGAGATACGATGATCGCCAAACTCGAAATAGAACACGATCAATGCTCTCAATAGACAAGCCAATATAGATTTACCTACATGTATGCAATTTATATACAATACTATATATATATATACCTTTTATACACGATACTATAAACATTTTATATACGATACTATATATATATTTATATATATAGGGATCGATTCGCGTCCAGCACGCTCAGGTTGATCGTTGGAAATAAATAAATCTCGATCGTCGTTCTCACGTCAATCATGCATGTTCGCCCTGTACGATATCACGAGTTGTGAAATTATTATTATTATTAAAAAAGTTAAATCAAAGTTTTCAAGTGTCGAGGTGAGATAATGATTTTTCAAGTGCGCGTGACTGGATTGTCTGACTATTCTTGGCTATTCGGTCGTATAGTCTTTCAGTAACCTGTAGAAAATGGAGTTTTGACAAAAGAGGGGGTGGGAAGGGGGAGGTATCGCGTGGGGATCAAGAATATATTACGCACTGATTTTTGTACTCGCGTTGGCGAGATGAGTCATCTGGATTATGAAATTTTTATATCCAGTCAGTGTATAAAAATTCTTTTGGCCAATTTTTTGAATTTTTCTAATTTCGTGTGTGAAATCTGAAAAATTTTCGTACGTTTTTTTTTTTTGCGAAAAGTTTTCTAGTGTTTCTCGTCTTGTGCATCAGAGATATGAGCTAGGCGAGAGCAAGAAACGAGAAAATTTTCGTCCAGGCAAGAGAGGGAGAGAGAGAAGATGAGAGAGAAAAATTCATATAAGAGAGAATCGTATTAATTATTTTTTAAGTTTTGTGAGAAAAGCTCGATTGAAACTTTCAGAATTGCGAGACGAAAAACACGCAATGGACCTAGAAGAGAGAAATTTTAAGGGATGCTGGCGTTGCGGTCGTGATTAGACGATGTGTGAAAAATCATGGGGCTGAAATAAATAAATAAAAATGAAATATATGAAATATTGATATGCCATTCTATAAAAGGGGAAAAAAAAAAGTGTCACAATATTTTTGTCAATCTTGGTAATTAAGATTTGATCAAGTCTCATTAAAACTAATAAATCAAAAGTGGGTAATATTTTTTTATTTTTTTTCCTTGACGTATTTGTGATTATATGAATAATGTAAGGGTAGTTTTTGGCACGAGTTCAATGACTCGCTGCTGACTTTTTGGACGAATGAATTTTACGTGGGAATTGATAAAAAATAAGAGGGGGAAAAAAAAAATTGTATTATAATATTTTTATCGATCTTAGTGATTAAGATTTGATCAAGTCTCATTAAAACTAATAAATCAAAAGTGGGTAATATTTTTTTATTTTTTTTCCTTGACGTATTTGTGATTATATGGATAATGTAAGGGTAGTTTTTGGTACGAGTTCAATGACTCGCTGCTGACTTTTCTGGACGAATGAATTTTACGTGGGAATTGATAAAAAATAATAAAGTAAATTTAGGGCTTCCAATTTGACAGTAATTATTTAGAAGCGGGGGAACGAGAGGCTATATACTATATATATATATTATATATATGAATCGAGAGCTCATATGTTGTACATGGACATTTTCTCGATACCCATTTTTATCAGAACAATGGATGGATCGGTGAAAATAAAAAAGAAGGTTTAAGAATCGCCCGATTGTCTGTTCGCTCTCTTTCTCTCTCTCTCTCTCTCTACCTTTTCTCTCTATTCTACTATTTCTTCGTATCTGCCTGTCTGTCTGTCTTTGTGTTTGGCCGGTTTGTCGGTCGAGGGTTCGCGACCGTGCCACGCTTTTGCTCGCGTATTGATCTCGGGGCTTGACTCTTTGCCCCGCTGTGCTTTCTCTCCTGGTTCCTGGTGGGCCACACTCACTATATATACATATACATATACATATATATATATATATATCGCCCTTAAAGCCCTCTTCACTCTTCAATCCCACCCCATTCGGTTACATACATAGTCTCGTGCCCCCCTGAACTTCCGTGTGCCCTACTGAAAATTTACCCAATCACCCACGTGTATATATATGTATATATATATATATATACATCAACCAACTATCACGAATTTCACGAAAAATACACTCGGGGTAGAAAAAAAAAATCACTCCCTAATGTACCAATCAATCAATCGAAAATGAAACTATTTCGTAAAACAAAAATAATTCAACTTATTTATTTTTTACACACGTATACTTTGATTTTGATAAAAAAAAAAACAAACAATTTTACTGCAATTACAAATCGAACATAGTTATAAATTTTTTAAAATTATTTCTCATATTCCATAGAAAATTACGAAATTTTAAATATTTCGAATGATTTTGCGATTTTTTTTCAAAATTACTTTTCATATTTCAACTTTTATTTCATTCATGTTCGAGGATAAACAAAAAAATCAATCGCTATTGAAAGTACCATAAAATTGGATTCTCATAGTCGAGTGGTCCTTTTTGCTCCCCTTTTCTCTCTGTGAAAAACATTCATGCATAGACCGTAAACACCGGGGGAAGGAGGGGCGGGGGCGGACGGGGGGGGGAGGAGGAGGAGGCGGTTATCTCCGTCTTTGAATCGCATACGAATCGAATCGATTTCTCGACGATGACCTGCTCCTGCTGTTTCGACTCTGCGGTGCACTCGCACTAAGATTGTACGTAATGTAATACGTATGTACTATATATATATATACATATATAATATATAATATATATATATATAATATATAGATATATAACGTGTATATATATAATATAGAATATATATATATATATATATATATCGTGTATATTGTTCGCACAGTACACAAGTCAAACCAGTAGGGTCGAAGCAAGCCAATTCTCATTTCTTTCATGCATGATAAGAAAAATGATCAATAAAATTCACATTTTCGGGCAACCGATCTAAACTTCGTATTATTATTTTTTAGTAATTTCTCAATGGAATTTTAAAATAAATGATTTTTAATTATGAAGATTTTTTATAAATATATTCGATACTTTTGAATTAATTTCATTATAATGAGAAATGAAAATTTATTAGAATTAATATTTTTTTTTTTGCTAATTTCATTTTTTTTTTTTTTTTTAATGTGTAACAATTGAAAGGATTGGAAGTTTTTTTTTCACATGATATTGTTGAACATTTTTTTAGTTTTTTATTCTTTATAATTTTGCTCGGGCATATCACGAAACTTTTAACATCTTCCGGGTCGCGACCTCAGGATTGTAATCTTCGGCTAATAATGGGAATATGAAGTAGACGACCCTGTTCTTCGAGCTTTTTTTTTTTAGTATTAACGTTACAAAAGCT
The DNA here is from genome assembly GCA_963669185.1 of Dyspetes luteomarginatus. Lineage (NCBI taxonomy): Eukaryota > Metazoa > Arthropoda > Insecta > Hymenoptera > Ichneumonidae > Dyspetes > Dyspetes luteomarginatus. The sequence goes on along the minus strand of CAVLGY010000150.1, from coordinate 9,084 downwards.
ACTACAATATATTTTCCAATAATTATACAAGGCCATCGGTGGTGGAGTCGCCTCCGGTATGAAAGTCATATGGCGCCGTACTGTCGGATGCCAATAAAAAAGTTGTACTTACTCTCTAATATTGATCATTCGATATGTGCATTTTGCTGCTGCCTACGCGTATATATATATATATACATAAATGTATATATATATGTATATACATATATAAATATACATATATATAAATATAAATATATATATATATATATATATATATATATATAAATAAATATGTATATATATATATTTATATATATTTTTGCACTTTGAGCCCAAGAGCATTTCCACAGCACTAGAGTGTTAAAGTCGATGGCCGTGATTATCATAGACGCTCGATATAAACGTTTTGCACGTGAACACTTTTTATCAATAAATTTTCTTGCCAAGTGAATTGAGACTCATCCACTTTGTATCAATTTATTTTAATATTATTTCAAGCATCGAAAGCAGCTTGGTGTATTTTTTAAAAAATTTACATTATTTTTTCTATGCCAAACTATCGATTCTTCAATATTTTTCCCATTCTCGTTTACTATGCTAGATGATTTTTAAAATTTTCTCACATCCACCAAAAATCAAAATATCAGGATCGATCGAAATTTTTTTTTCTATGCGAAACTATCGATTTTTCCATATTTTTCCCATTCTCGTTTACTATGCTAGATGATTTTTAAAATTTTCTCACATCCACCAAAAATCAAAATATCAGGATCGATCGAAATTTTTTTTTCTATGCGAAACTATCGATTTTTCCATATTTTTGCCATTCTCGTTTACTATGCTAGATGATTTTTAAAATTTTCTCACATCCACCAAAAATCAAAATATCAGGATCGATCGAAATTTTTTTTTCTATACCAAACTATCGATTCTTCAATATTTTTCCCATTCTCGTTTACTATGCTAGATGATTTTTAAAATTTTCTCACATCCACCAAAAATCAAAATATCAGGATCGATCGAATTTTTTTTTTCTATGCCAAACTATCGATTTTTCCATATTTTTCCCATTCTCGTTTACTATGCTAGATGATTTTTAAAATTTTCTCACATCCACCAAAAATCAAAATATCAGGATCGATCGAAATTTTTTTTTCTATGCCAAACTATCGATTTTTCCATATTTTTCCCATTCTCGTTTACTATGCTAGATGATTTTTAAAATTTTCTCACATCCACCAAAAATCAAAATATCAGGATCGATCGAAATTCAATATCTCAAGTGAATTCTCCGAATTTCCAAAACACTACAAATAAACCTGAATAGGTTCAATTGAATTAAATTAACTGCCATTTTAAATCGCTATTCTTTGATACTTTTACGATCGCGAGGAGAAAGAAACGGGGCGGGGTGGGGGGTGGGGGGTGGATTTTTTTCCGCTTTTATACTCGAACAGGGCTAAAATTTCCTGGTGATCCCGAATCGTGTTGAGCTTTTTACTGTCGGCGAGCTAAAAACATCGGAGTTCCCCCCCCCCGCGCCATTTCCCAGGGAACGTAAAAATTTTACGTTCAATTTTCCAAAAGCCGGAAAAATCGTAAATTTTTTCACGACCTCGACAATCATTTATCCCTTTTCTATATATATATATATATATATACAAAAGTATATATATATATGGATCATATAATATCCCATTTTCTTAATACACGAGTTGGTGTTGGGGAAAATCGACTTTCGAGGGAAAGTGTGAGCGGAGAGTTGGAGGTTCGTGCGCGACGTGCTTTGCCTCATGGTCGGTCAAGATTGTCGCGGATAGTTGACAAGCAAAGTGAGAGAGAGAAAGAGAGAGAGAGAGAGAGAGAGAGAGAGAGAGAGAGAGAGAGAGAGAGAGAGAGAGAGAGAGAGAGGGGGGGGGGGCAGAGGGAGAGGGGGATAAAGAGAGAGAGGGAGGGGGGAGATAAAAAGAAAAAGAGAGAGAGAGAGAGTTAAATAAAGAGAAAAAGAGAGAGAGAGATAAAGAGAGGAAGAGAGAGAGGGCACGATGAGTGACGCCCGGTTGCGTGCACCCCCAGGAATGACCCGCTTGGTTGCCACGGCCAATAGTGCGGTTCTTTTTTTTTTTCACACACTGCTACCCCCTCAAACACATTACCCGACTGACCTGCAACTCTCACACACTTTGAAAAAAAAAAATCAACGTACAAAGAAAAAAAAAAAAACACACACACACACACACACGTATACAAGAGCACACAGATTTAAAAATGTATATGCAAACGTCTCCTTATAGTCTCGACTTTCTAATAAGCGTCTGGGCTCACGAGTCTCCTTTTGCAATTTTATATATATATATATATATATATATATATGAGAGAAAGGAAGTGGGTGAAAGGAAGTGGTATATATATGTAATCCAATGCCAAGTGGGAGGGTTGAGGCAGCAAGCAAAGCTGCCGAGGTTTCTCTAACGTACGTACGTCACCCTGTGACCTTACCCTTGGGCAAATAAATATCCTTGGTCACGTGAGGGAGGGCAAAAAAAAACCAAGAATGATCGTTCAAGAGAATATATATATATATATATATATATATATATGTTTATATATGTATATTAAATTGACTATAGTTAAGAGTCAGCAGCAGCATTCCTACGTATAAACAATTGTCATTGGGGTGAGTGCATAAAAATCCCCTCGAAATTTTTTCGTCCTTAAAGCCAGTCACGTTTTCTGTCCTCATGCTGATGATGGCGAAGCCGATTATTCGGCTCGTTATTCAAACTCCAGAAAAAAAGGTCTACAGCTCATCGCTCATCGCATTTTTTTTTTCACCCCCCATGGAGGTCGTATTTTCGTCTCGAGAGATTAATTTCATCCCCTAGCATATTCTCAAGAATAATATTCGATGCTTTATTTTATTTTTTTCAATGCAGAATGTTTTTCTAATGGCTGTTAAAATTCGAAGGGATTTTAATGAGATTTAATGATATTTTTGGGTGTCCTATTGATAGCTCGCTGTGGATTCTTTCATTGAGGGGATGAACCAAATTTCATCTTGAAATAATAACGATATTAACCCCAAAAAAAACCACCCCACCCCATCCTAGAAATTATACCTGCAGGAATTTTCATCCACAAAAATTTAGGCAGCTTTACTTTAGTAACCAAAGAGATAAATTTCATCCCCTAACGGGTTCTCGAAAACGGATCAATATTTCATGATTTTTTTTTAAAGTGAATATATATATATATATATATATATATATATATATATATATATATATTTAAATGACTGTGAAGAAGTTTTTAGCAAACTTGCAAGATAATTTTTGTGTAGAAAAAAACCCTCATGTAAAGTATTTTTAAGGGGCATTAATTTATTTTATTTCGCCAGTATTAAATTTTGAAATTATTAAAAAAATTCATTCTGACTTATCGATTTTATTTCAAAAGTTATGCAACTATTCCATCTCTCCGGGTTTTTCTCTCAGGCAATTTTACCCTACCAGAATTTTGATCATCAGTAACTTTAGCAGTTTTAAACTGTAAATTTTACAAGCTTTTCACCAGCAATAAAAATATGTCCAGCTTGTTGAGAGAAAAAAAAAAAAAAATTACACACAATTATTTCACAACGTGTGCTGTGACAGTGATCATGTTTTCTTTGTCATTATTTCAACAACACAGTAGCTTGTTCTTGTGGGCGGCAAAATTTGTCGAGTAGGCGTTATCCGCGTTTATTTTCAAATGACAACTCGAATGAAAAAAAAAAAAAAAAAAAAAACAATCAACAATTTTCCAACACAATAATTACGATTTTTTTTTTGTTTTTAATTCAATTTTTATTACGAAATAATAATTATGCCACGTTGAAATTTAAATTTTTAAATTTTTCTCCCATCAATAAGTCATTTTATTTTTGTGAAATGATTTTTCATGCTTTTCTTTTTTTTTAAATTCGAATGGTATATTTGTATGTGCTCTCGTGGGTGTTTCGGGGTCATATGCCTGGGGAAATGGTAACCGCAGAGCCGGTAATGGCTAATTGGAAAATCGAGTTTTCGAGGGTAAAAAAGGGTTAAAATTTTCATCGTACCTTTTTGGCCCTATGTATTTTTTTACCCCCTCCCCCCCCCCCTCTCTCGTAGTTACGTATAGTCTACTGACCTACATAAATGCACTACTCATCGTGGGCCCTCCCACACATTACGTGCCCATATCCATACGAATACCTGAGCGCATACAAATTTAGACACATCCCACCCTAATCGATATGCATATATGCTATATTTTATAGGGGTTATACGTATACTATTGTTAACCATTTAACCGAGTAAAACGAGTACAATAAAAAATGGATATACAGTAATAAATCTTTTTGCCTTACTTTCACATTCGTCTTAACCCCCTTGGACATTTTTGCCCTTTAACCAATTTATCAACTATAAATACTTTTTGATTCTAATTTATTATTTATATGATCTCGACGATAAATAGAATTTTCGAGATCATATAAATAATAAATTAGAATCAAAAAGTATTTATAGTTGATAAATTGACAATCTAGACAGGATGTCACTGTGAAAAATAAATTTATTTGTTTGGAGAATAAATTTTTCGATCGAAAGGAAAATTTATTCGCTCAAAATGACATTTATATTTAGATTGATTTTATTTCATTAAATTTAAATTCCCATCAATTGAATAAAATTTATTTAAATTTAAATTCATTTGTGTTTTCTCAGTATGAAGACAAATTTGTATTTTTCTTTTTTTGTTTTAATTACGATTTTTTTTTTATTTTGCTTTCAAGAGTTGATTATCAGAATGAATAAAATTTGTAGGCGAATTCGATTAAAATTTATTCCGTTGAAAAATGTCGACACACTTTTCATTGTCGTATATATATTTTTTTTCTTTCTTTTCTCGATCACGTTTATATGCCCACAGGGTTAACCGCCACCATAATATATGGATTTCTATATAAATGCAATCCATATCTAAATTTTGTCATGCATCGTCATATGCATCGACGAATCCTCCAGAGGGTAAAATTGTCGTCTTCGTCGTTAGTATTCATAGTTCGGTTTGCAGCTTCAATTGAGCACGAGGACGCTCATTGTAAAATAGAAAGGGGAGGTTGAAAGAGGACAAAATCAATTTGAATCTTTTGATGCAAACTGTCAGCTGATCGCATAGTTTTGTTCGTTGTGTGAAATTTATAAAATTAACAAAAATAATTAACACGAGATGATGATTGAAAAATTTGAATTTTTGACAAATTCAACAAAAGAGAAATAAATACGAGATTGAGCAATAAAGTTATATTGATAATTAAACTCTGGGATTAATTGATCGATAGGTCAAATTTATCGAGCATTTAATTTTTCTTCCCCACCTCACTTTATAGCCATCGTGACAAATTGAGGGTGAAAATTTGTCCAATTATGGAAAAATCTGCACCCTGTGAAAAAAAAAATTCAATAGTTGTAAAAAAAAAAAAAACAATTGTAGAAGAGGAAAAAAAAATCGTTACGATTCAGAGAGGGTGGGTAAAGCAGAGAACGGCCAACCCCAAGCCAAGATCTCGCCGCCATCTACGAAAAGTATTTGCAACGCGTTAGCTGTTATCCGGACAGTTTTCTACTACTCAACCGCCACAACGTTCGATTCAAATTGATAGAGAGAATTTTTCGCGCAAATTTCTTTATCACAAATCTCACTATTGTTCGATTAATAATAATTTTTTTTTATTTAACAAAAAACTTTTCTCCTTTTATCCCATAAAACATCCCCTATTGGCTTTCATGAACAAATTATGTATGAAAAATTGTATCAAAATTTTGCCCCAATTATTTATTATTCTTCGATAATTAAATCGTACTAAAGAATTTTTTTTTTTCCAAAATGAAGTGAAATCATTTATTCTACAAAGTTCAAAGTATATTGATAAATTTTTAGGCATTTTTACACAAGGTATGAAAAGGGTTAAATATATTTTCATCAAATATAAATTGAAATAAAATATTTATTTCATTCCAGCAATTTTTTTGCTTAAAAATCCGTTGCGTATAAATAAATATATCGAGGGAAATTAAATTAATGGGGTAATGAGAGTCATGTAAATAATTCTAAATAGCAGGGTGCATGATATTCCACTATTTGCCATCAAAGTAAAATAAATAAAATCTCGACGGTGTCCAATTATTTTTTATTTAAATAACGAATATACGAAAAAAAAAATCTACCCTCTAACTGCTGTTATACCGTCCCTCTGGCAATGTTTTTTTTTTTTTCGCAAATTCTGCCAGGAAATTCCACGAAAACATTAATTAACGTCTAGTGTTTGATTTATCAGCAACCTTAAATTAAATCAAAAGGGGATCTCGTAAGTTAGGCTTGGCCCCTTGGCCACTAACAAGGGATATGGGGAGGGCTTGAGTACGTGATGAGTGAGTGGTAATTCAGGAATCCGAAACGAGGGTAGTGGACAGAAAGTAAGAAGGAAAGAGGGTGGGAAGGAGAGGGGGTGCAGTTTAGTTTGAACGACTACTTCCGCAGTGTTTACATTATACCTAAAACATGGACACGTATATACA
>CAVLGY010000148.1:0-10990 GCA_963669185.1 Dyspetes luteomarginatus | reverse complement strand
AAAAAATTTTTGCTCCTGGGGACTGTGTGAGAAAAAATCGCCGTCTCGAATGGATACAATCGAAATTTTTATTTTTTCGCATTTTTATCCAAATTGTAATTTTTATAAAAATTTATAAAAATTTTCAAATATATTTGAGTTTATTAACGTGTTAAGAGCGGCGTCATAGTCCATATATAAAGACTGCGACCAGTCGCCTGAACAGAAAGCAGAGCAAAATCGGCTCCGACTCAAATTTCTCGAGTTAAAATAATAATCAATTTCTTACATTCCAATGAAATGTAAATTATAAACAAAAAACATGAATGAATATCGAAGATGTTGAGAATATTAAAATTTAACAATAATAACTCAATAAATTTATTAATAAAATAGAAAAAAAAAAAAAACGTCAGTTAAACTAATAGTCTGAAAATATCGTTTATCGGTGTTTATCGGTTTGTTGACATGATCGTAACTAATTCATTCATAATTGCATAATAAAAATTGTCGCGTATTAATTTAATGCGAGGATTATTAATTACAGATAATAATATTAATATGTAATTAAATTATATAATTATATCGCAATTATCAAATATTAATACGATCAATAAAAAAGTTAAATAAAAAGTGAATTTAAATAATTCAGCGTGCACTGAATAAAATGCTCGATAATTTAATCGCAAAAAGCATGAGAGAGACAAATAAAGGTAAATCAATTTATTGATCGTGAATTTCTCCAAGATTCTCGGCGCCTCTCTGCTGTACCAGATATATATCGAGAGGGCTGTTCGCGTCTCGTTGAAAAACGCGCACGCATCCAGAGATCGCGTTTCTTCAGACGTAAATGCTCGCTGCGAGAGAGATAAGAAATCCGATCTATCGCTATGATTATCTCAAAGACTTTGTTGGGGTAATCGAGAAACGCGGAAAAGGGCGATTCCATCTTTCTCTATCTCTATCTCTATCTCTTTTCTCTATTTCTCTCTTCTCTCTCTCTCTCTCTCTCTCTCTCTCTCTCTCTCTCTCTCTCTCTCTCTCTCTCTCTCTCTCTCTCTCTCTCTCTCTCTCTCTCTCTCTCTCTCTCTCTCTCTCTCTCTCTCTCTCTCTCCCTCCCTCCCTCTTATTTCTTCGCGTGATTCGCAGAATTTGCCGGCCCTTGAACGTCGTCGAGAAATCTCTATTGCTGTTGCCTCGGGCGTGTGAGCCTATATATATTCCCTATATATATACACCCACATGTGTGTGTGAGAAACAGTACAGACACCTTATATATATATATATGTATATATATAAGGTGTCTGTACTATTATATATATACTGTACTGTATACTGTATGTATGTACTGTATATATGTATTATATATGTCTGTACTGTATATATATATATATATATATACACATATATATGTGCTAGTACTTTGCAGTAGTTACTATACATACATATAGTAATATGAGGATTGAGCTTGGTTGAAAACGCGCGTGTGCATTCGCGAAGCGAAATCGTTTTACCGCTTCGCTTCGTCGCCTTAGTTTAAATGCCTTCGGGCTAAACCGAGAAAACCACGCGCAGCTTCGATCCACACAGAGTCTACCGATTACCGATACATAAAGTAGAGAGTTTATATGAGACTTTTGGTTTGCAACTCGAGTAAGCAGCCCAACTGACTATAATTAATTAAATGGAAAATTAATAATAAATATCGTGCAAAGGCAATGAAAAGCCGAATAATTTTCGAATCAAAGTATACATAAAAAAAAAAAATGTATACAGTCATTAAAATAATACAGAAAATATTTTAATTATTGATAAATAATCAAATGTAATAATGAATTTTAAAACCTTTCGTATTAATTATAATTATGAATACATATCGGATGAGAAAAAAAGTTATGAGAAATAATTTTTCGCCCATATGTTTTTAAGTCTCGCTTATATATCAACCATAATTAGCCCACAAGAAATAATCGAAAATATGCACAATCGCATGTATACATGCATAATTCGGTTTGTTGAATTTGTGGTCAGAGAGATAATTATAAATTATGAATTATAAAAAGGCAACTATCGCGGTTTCCGTTGCTCTTTCTCGTCGCCTGAAAAAAAAAATTAAAAAAAAAAAAAAATGCATCAGGGACGAGTATTCGGCCTAATAACCTGGCAGAGTGCAAACGCGCATATGCGCGTACATGATTGCCGGCCAAATGCAATTTTCCCGGTGCACATACACATATCCGATGCATAATTTCGCCACCGTAGAGGGAGCAACGTTCGAGCATCACCTGGCAGGATGTTGTCTGCCTCGCTGAATTTATACACATAATTTTTTTTTTTTTTTTTTTTTTTCTCAATTCCTTCACCTTTTGCTCGCTATAGAACTCTCTCGCATTCGTATTTTGTTACTTATTACGTTACGACGTCGCACCCATATGCGTGTACGCGTTCATGAAATTTTAATGGGAATCGTGATAGCCATCAACCCTTCTCTGTCTCGTCTGCTTTCGTATTTTTTATTCATTCCCATATTTACGAGTATGAAAAACGGCCCATTGTTAGCAATATTATTATTAATTTATTATTTCTTCGATTGAAAATAAAATTTATGCCATTGCGATACAATAAATACAATAAATTTCATATATATATACATGTTGAAAATATGTGTAAACTTTAATAAGAAAAAATGAGAAAGGACTTTTAAAAATAATGATAAAGTGATTTTGTTTATAACAAATTGATAATTCTTGTATATTATTTATTTTAAGTATATACAATGATTTTTTTAAATCAATATTTTAATTAAATACGTGGATAAAAACAGTCCAACAAATCGGCGACAATATTATCGAGTCATATTTGGAAAGGGTTAAAAAAAAATATTTAAAAAAATGCTTTTTTGCTGTTGTTGTATTATTAAATAAATTTACGTTTTTTGGGAGAGGTTAAAAAAATTGGGGCAGGTCAATATATATTTGTTTATTCTTTGGAAACATGCAACAGGTGATATGAGATTAAGAGAGTGCGAGGAAAAAATTATTATCGCACGATCGAGGCTAGCTCTGGACGTGCGATTAATTGATGCTCTCATCGATGCATCCTGGCGGCTGCGTCCGGCTTTGGGTGCATCGAGTGAATGCCATACGTGTGTATCTCTAACCGGTTACATCGACTCTTATTCTACGGACACAAACGACAGCTATAATCTCTATCTCTGCATTTCTATCGTGTCATTTTTTTTTTTTTTTTGCATAATTTTCCCTCTTCAACTTTTGACAGGGAAAATCATTTTTTTTTTTTTTTTTTAATACTGACTTTAATGACCATTTCAAAAATAATTTTTGTATTTCACATTTTTTTTTTTTTTTTCAGTACACAAATTAAATTGTTACCTTCTGCACTTTGACCACAAACATCTGCAATTTCCCTTCCGTTCTCATTTGCCTCTTTTTTTTTTTTGTGCTGCAAATTTTTACTTCCTTCCTTGCTCCTCGCGTTTTTGCCTCGACTTTCGCTTCGCGTATGTGAATAAATATGAAACAAGATAGCAGTTTCGTTGAATCCCAAACGTTGAATACTGTGGTCGAGCATCAATTCATCGCAATTTATATTCACCACAAATATAAGTGATCGATTGTCATTGATTATGTACTTGCAACCTCATAGGAAATTTTTTAACGACATTTCCGGCTCTTTTCTTATCGTCACTTCCGTACCCATTTTTTTTTTCCATGCTTTGACCAACTTTTTGTAGATGTGAATTTGATTTTTTTTTTTTTTTTTTTTTCATCCGCGAAATATTACCAATGAAATTTTATTTGGATACAAAAAAAATTCCATGGGTTATTTTTTTTGAATTAACATTGAATAAAAATTGATATGGCTTAAGTTGAATTTTATTTAACTAGAATGAATTTGGGATTTGAGTAAAAAGTATTTGAAAAAATTCAATAAACTTTTGTTCATTCAAATGATTTTATATCTTATAAATTTTGATCGAATCATTTCATTCTTTGTGTCTTTTATTTTTCTCTCTTATTTTTATTATTTCTTGATTTGTCTTTCCGATCGTCTCGTTGCTCACTCGCGGAGATTCTCAATCGATCGAGCTCACGATGATCGATGCAGTGTGGTCGTGCGCTGAGCTGTCGATCAAACCGCACGGACTGCTCGAACAAACGATCGATCGAGAACGATCGCAGATAACGTATATCAAAGTGATACACTGATCGTTCTGAAACGAGAATGGGGAAGAGAGATGCGGACTATTTGAAACACGAGAGTGTATAATACACGTATAAAAGATTTAATAAATGTTCCAATTGCGACACGCCCTTCTATCAACTGAGTGCTCTGCTCTCTGGCACACGCCAGTCCTGACCTTTTTCCTCCTCCAACATTTCATTTCGTTCTTGATATACTCTTCGGCTTTTGCTCACCAGCAGCAGACACGAAAGATCAAGATACGAGATACCCACGTAGCAAGAAAACGAGCAGTAGAAATTACGTTATGAGCCAGCTGCAACGTTTTCCAGACAATAAAACGTGTCTGTGCAACCAGAAAATGGGAGGAGAGCGAGCGAGAGAGAGAGAGAGAGAGAGAGAGAGAGAGATAAGAGAAGAATCGAGAATTTCATGATTTGCTGCCAATTAGGTCAGACGAATCGTGAGGCTTTATTTTTCTTCCTCTCATTCCATTATTTCTTTATATACGTTTGAATGAAGCAATTATTAAGTGATTAGCAATTATATGAGAGATAATTATATAATCAATCATAATTCTGTAATTATTAATTATATAATTTATGATTAAATTATTTATATTATATAACCAATAATTAAATGATCCACAATTAATTAACAGTTTTATTACCTACTTTTTCTATGAAGGATAAATTATAGACTTTTCATTAATCGAATTAGGTAGAATTGTTGACAGGCGATTCATAATTATTAAAAACAGTTTTGATATCAAATATAATAGATCTCCGAGTGATTTAATCAATTTGTCCTGGACAGGGAATCATCGATTAATTAATTATTTATGAATTTTTTAATTTTATCCTTATAATGGAATTTAATCAAACCTTTATAGATATAATTTTTAATTTGTATCAGATAATGATAATTCTATTATTCATGATACAAAAAAAAATCGATATGTCTGGGAAAGCAAGAATGAGAATTTCCCAGAGTGTAACAAATAATCATCAATTAGTGTCATCATCGTTTGCCTTCAAACCTTTCACAAAGGGGGTCAGAGCCACGTGCCTCGTTGAATTTCATATATATATATATATATATCTACTGTTTGGAGGGACTTCGACCCTTTTTCGTCCCACTCACAAAACTCACTATATGGTTAATGTCGTCAGTCGAACGAAAACCCTCGTATATTCGTCGACTCAACACCATTCAGGGATAAAAGCAAATTCTAACCAAGACTTTTGGCCTTTTCCACACCTCATTCGTCCTTTTCTTCTTTTTTTCCCTGCTTTCATGCACTTTTTTCCACCAGCAGAAAAAAAAAAAAAAACATCGTAGCTCTACAATTCCATCTGTATATACATAAGAAGAGTATATAGAAAAATTCTTCGACTTTTTTTTACCGAAGAAGATGAACGTAGTACGCGTGTCAGAGCTATAAGTAGAACGAGCAACAAGTCGCCATTACAACCAGGAAATTATTTTACCTGAACGTACATAAAAAGCACACTCGGGGCAAAATGAAACACCCTCAAAATTTACCAACAAAATTTAATGTAAAAAAAAAAAAACGAGAGAAAAGTTCGACAAAACTTGCAAATAAACGGATGAGTGAAAGAAAAAAAAAAACGCAAGGGCGTGGCTGTTTCTTTTTGTCCCTGTTTCCCCTGGTATTGCATACTTATCAATGTAGAGGGAAGACTGCAAAGGGTCGGAAGTTTCCCACGCGGCCCTGTGGATGGTCCCAGCGTGTGTGTCGCGCGCGTCCATCGATGAGTCGGGGGACCCAGCGTGTGTGTTATTACCATACCATGCCATACCACTGGTGTTACCATTTCGTGGGTATTGCGTGCTATGGGGTTGCCGACCCTTCCCTTCCCTCTCCGCCTTTTTCACTCGTTTTCGTATATATATATATATATATATATATATATATGTATATATGTATATATATATGTATATATGTATGTATACATGAGCCTAAGACTCGGACGAGACTGACGTATGAAAACTACATCCCCCATACACTCGTCCCATACACGCTGGCTGAATTAACTATATATATTATATGGGGGCAGAAAAAAAAAAAATATATATATATATATATATATATATTTTTTTTTTCCGCCAGTGTACGCAAAGGAGGAAGAGGACACGCGACCCGCGCGCGCGTCACACTCGACAGCTTTGACTTATCCCCCTCCCCATTCACCCCTTTTTCCCCTCGTCTCTTTTCTCTCCCTCCTGTAGATTTATTTAACTTTCTCACAGAGAAACGTGAATACGAAATGCCCCGACAATAAAAATGAGAGCAGGGAATAATGAGTCTTTTCGTTGAAATTAGTGATTTCCGGTATGGAAATAAATAAATTCTCCATCAAGAATATTGACAATGAATATTATTTTTTATTTGCGAGATAAGCCAAGAATTGAGATTTTGTGAGTCAGAGAAACATGAAACAAACTCGTGGAAATTTTTAGTTAGTTAACGCATTATATTATTGACAATATTTTTCCTCCAAGGATTTTTTAAATTTGTTTGATTTATTTTGTTTGTAAGCTGACGATTTTCTTTTTTTTTTTTTTTTTTCCGTCGTGGACTTGGCGAATTCGATAGAGAAATTGATTGACGTTAATAACTTGGTGGCTTGAGGATAAGATATTGGCCTGTCAATCATTCACGAGATGTCTGAAACGTTTGATGGAAATTCTAATCAATTTTGTTCGCGCTCTCGATAGTTCGCTTCCTTTTAATGTATATATATATATATATATATATATATATATATATATATATATATATATATATATATATATTTATAGACCAAGTTGACATTCCGGATAACCTTCATCGTTCTCGCACAAGATCCCAAAATTGCCTCTTTATCTCTCTCTCTCTCTCTCTCTCTCTCTCTCTCTTCTCTCGCATTGCTTTACAAAACAGGACTTTATAATTATAATCAACACGAACTTGTTTTCGACCTCGGGATAATAAGCTTCTCTTACGCGAAAGGGCGCAGGTGGTTGGGCTTTAACGCCTCGCACACAAAGACACACAGGCACACATACAAAAGTACAGCAGACACAAACGTGTTTGAGAATCTCTCGGGCCTCCTTGTGGCTCTCATTAAATTCCCGAATAATTGGCTCTCTCTCTCTCGTTTCTTCACTTTATACCGGACCGAACCGAGAGAATCGACCGAATCAATGAGAAACACGAGTCTTCACATTATTTCCTCATTTATATTATAATTTTTTATGATGGCACATTTTTTTTAATACGACAAAAAAAAAAGAATATCGAATAAACATTCGAACGTTTTCAAGATTTCTGTCTTTAGCTTGTCTTTGTTACAAATTATTATTACTATTAAAAAAAAAACGAAAATTCGTTTCGGATACTTTTATTTATTTTTTTATCAATACTCATTGTTTTTTTATTTGACAAAAAAAAAAGACCCTCATATTATTCAGTAATATAAATTATTCGTTATCTCGAGTGTACGTTCATATATACGTGGTAAAAATTTGTATTCATTCGATATCGTCAATTCGCTTCATCGATCTCGATTAATCATAAAAAACATGCGAGTCTCTTTTACCGCATGCACCTGTACGATATCCATCAATAATGTATGCATAGTATACATACCTATACACATGTATATACATGTATTTATATATGTTTATATATATATATACATACATGTATATATATATATATATACATAGTATGGTAAATAAATGTATCATCGAACGAACGTGTATAGTATGGCTCGAGCACGGTTGCTGCTCTTCTCTTGTATATTTCATCCGGGGCGGGCGAGGCATTAATAAAGTGCACGCTCTGTCGGCCATCTCTTATCAACGCTCGATCGAACTCGTCTCCCCCTCCCGCCCCCCCCTCCTGCCCCTTCCCATCCCCTCCGACCCTCTGGACGAGAAAGGGAATGAGAGGTGGTGGAGAGTGTGATGTCAGGATGAAAGCAACGACGAAGCGTAATACGAAGTCGATGAGGAGCGCAAGCAATTTTGAAATTCCTCGGGGATCGGTGATGACCGGAGTGAAGGGGAGGAGGATAAGTTTAAGTCTCGTCATGGCGAGTCGAGTAAAAATGCACAGCCGCAAAAATGTTATTCGGTCAATTTCGAACATCCGGCCGTGTCACGTCTGCCCACATTGTTTCAAATAATCGTACATAAAAAGGAGCGCCTCGTCATTATTTAAACGCTAATTAAATTCATCGCCACACACACACGACCACGAGATCTTTAATATAATTCGTTGAAAAATTTAATTTTTATTTTACAATTGTTATTTAGACAGGAATTAATTGTAATTATGTGTTATTAATTAATTATATAGTTGGATCCTCTAATATGTATTTTTTAAAATTATTTATTGGCTAATTTGACAGAATTTTTATTTATGGTCCAAGACGAGAATGGGAAAATTTTACGCGATGGAAGAATTAATCATAATTATTTTATTGAGTTGTAATTAAATTAATTCATGAATTTCTCGATATCTTATAAAAGGAATTTGGGGGAGGGTGGATTGGATGTAAAATTTTTAACTTATTTGGCTTTTTACACATTGAATTAATTAGCTATAAGAGTAGGCGATTAATTAAACGTCGACTGAAGCCCAAAAAGAATGCGCGTCAATATATCGAAAGTTATTAATAATGTTAGAATTTTTATGTTTTACCTCGCGAATCGTCAGTTATCGTTAATCGAACTATCGTTCATTCGTATTCATCAATCGTAAGAACGATCGATCAATCAATTAAAAAAATCACGCTTACAAATGCAGGCAATGGTGATTGATGGTTTTTGCTCGTGGATTAATCGCTCTTTCGAGTCTATTATCGATCGAAGTCTATCGATCGATCTTTTCTCCTTCGACCAAGAAAATAATATTTTCTTTCCATCTCTCTGCAACGTATAGAATAACAGCTGTTGTATTGAAAACTATAATTTTGTGAAGACAAAAATGATGAAAAATAATAAACAGAGTAAAAAAAACGTTTCTAGAATGTCTCGTGAAGAAGAAAAAATATGACGAAGGAATGAAAGTGGAAACCACAATACAAAGCGTATAATGACTCTGTTCGGTGAGTCTCGGCTTGCCACTAATATTGCCGGGGTGGATGGAATAGCCGACGAAGGTAAAATGGAAAATCGTGTTTTACTGACAGAGACATCTCCCCCTTTTTTTTTGCAGATGGTTCTGCCACTTTGACGATGACAATTACGTCAACGTGCCGCGTCTACTGAAACTTCTCGACAATTATAATCCTCGTGAGGATTGGTATCTTGGCAGGCCATCGATACCGGCTCCATTGGAAATCGTCAGACAGGGGCCTGAACCATCCAAACGACCGGTGAGTCCTGAGAAATTCATTTTTTCCATCATCTTTTATTTTATAATATGTCCGTATTTTTTTTTTTTTCCTTCATTGTTCATTCTCATAAATATCTTTCGTTCGAACATTTCGATCTTTTCATAATCAATATTGCGACGTAAAATTCATTTTTTTTTTACAATTATTAATTTGCACCTTTTTCTTTTCATACATTGAAATTTAAAATTTGTATATTAATTTTTGCCACGGTTTGTCATCTTTTTTTTTTCTTCTCTTTCCACGAGTATCGACAAAAACATAAACGAGTGTGCACAACTGGTGAAATTAATTTTAAGACGGTCCCAAGATAAATGAAACGCTGGATCGTTACATGGTTTTTTTTTAACCGTGTAAGATTTTGTGTATTGATTGATCGACGTTAATATATATATGCGTATCGTACGCTTCGCCGAAACAATCTGATTTTGAGACCTTCAAGCGTTATCTACGGTGTGTACTCTTCAACTTTATCCCATCTCTCATGGCTCGTTTTTTTTTTTTTTCGTTTAAACTTTATTTCTTTTTGCATTTTTTATTGGACATTTTTAATTTGTACTTTTTTTTTTTAAATATATTATTAAATTTACATTTATTTATTATTTTTTGCCCTTTATGTCACTATTTTTTTTTTCTCGTTCCACCAGTGTCGAATGAAGGATAAAAGTGTAGTGTGTACAGTCGGTGAAATTCATTTAAAGACGGTCCCAAGATAAATAGAACGTTAGATCTCTACATGGTTTTGGCAACCATACCATTTTTGCCAATTAAATTTACATTTATTTATTATTTTTTGCCCTTTTTGTCACATTTTTTTTTCTCGTTCCACCAGTGTCGAATGAAGGATAAAAGTGTAGTGTGTACAATCGGTGAAATTAATTTAAAGACGGTCCCAAGATAAATGGAACGTTAGATCTCTACATGGTTTTGGCAACCATATCATTTTTGCCATTTTTTTTCTATTGGACATTTTTAATTTGTACTTTTTTAAAAAAATGTATTATTAAATTTACATTTATTTATTATCTTTGCCCTTTTTGCCACATTTTTTTTTCTCGTTCCACGAGTGTCGAATGAAGGATAAAAGTGTAGTGTGTACAACCGGTGAAATTAATTTAAAGGTCCCAAGATAAATGGAACGATAGATCGTTACATGGTTTTGGCAACCATAGAAAGTTTTATGTAGCGATACGTTTATAGATATATATATATATATATATACCATTTGCTCCGTCGAAACGATCTAGGAGTCTTCAAGCGTTATCTTCTCTACGGTGTGTACTTCCGCTTCCCTTCACCTTAATCCCATCTCTTATGGGTTGATTTTTTTTTTTTTTTTTTGTTTTTTTCATTTAAACTTTCTTTCTCTTCTACTGAATTTTCTTCCTCTTTCTATCCTG
>CAVLGY010000147.1:7500-20939 GCA_963669185.1 Dyspetes luteomarginatus | reverse complement strand
CTCTCTCTCTCTCTCTCTCTCTGTCTTTCTCTCTTCCTTTGCCTCGTGTATTTTACTCATCTCCGTTTCACGAGAGAAAACTCGCCGCGCTCTACGTTTTGCATAATCCTTGCGGCCCGAACAGGCAAAAGAGATCTATAGCAGAGAGAGAGAGAGAGAGAGAGAGAGAGAGAGAGAGAGAGAGAGAGAGAGAGAGAGAGAGCCCATCGAGCAATGTCTGGCAAAGTCGGGCCATTTGGCTCGTCAGACTCTCGTTCGTCTCGCCATCCTTACACATATACTCCTCTCCCCCCACCCCCTAGTTTGTGTGCTCATAAACTGGCAGGGTCCAGACTATCCTTCCCCCCCCCCCCCCCCCCCCTATCTCTCTCTCTCTCTCTCTCCCTCTTTTTCTCATCTTCGAGAGCGAGACGGAGGCTTCAGAATCTTGGAAGTTAGATCATCTCGATAAACGGCGAGTCGCCATCAAGGAACGATTAGTATCTATTAGCCTATTCCATATGGTTCGACTCTGCGTGCGGCTTGTTCTCATATGCTCATATCTCTCCCTCTCTCCCTCCCTTCCTCTTTCTCTCCTTACGTCCCTCTCCTTCCACTTCCTCCCTCTCACCCTCCCTCCGTCCCTCTCCTTCCCTCCCTCTCACCCTCTCTCTCTCCCCACTCTCTTCCCCCGCTCCCTCTCTCAATCTCATCTAGTCGTTTCAAAAAACTCGCTCACCTTTTAGCAGTAAAATTCGTCGAATTCTCAGCCGTCGCCAAGCCCCGAAATGGTTCGAGAGCCAAATGGCCACTTTGCACAACATGTATCGTCGAAGCACCATTCAGTGTGAGCCTTTTTCTAGTTGCTTTATGTCCACGCATATATATATATATATATATATATATATCGTTTGGGTTTGGGTTATAGGTCGTATAGGTATATATAGTGCTTTATCCTAATCTCGAGCTATGGACGAGCTTTAAACTTGCACTTCCGTTTGGCCTAAAAGTGAAAAGCCTTTTGTCTTTTATACGCGCACTCTTCTCCCAATATCTTCGTCGCGACTTTTTTTACTCTTAATTTTTTAAGTGCTTTATCCTAATCTCGAGCTATGGACGAGCTTCAAACTTGCACTTCCGTTTGGCCTAAAAGTGAAAAGCCTTTTGTCTTTTATACGCGCACTCTTCTCCCAATCTTTTCGCCACGACTTATTTTACTTTTAATTTTTTAACACGAATAAAAAAAATCAAGTGTAAGTAAGTAGATTAAAACTTTCCACGGGAATCCGAGAATATATCTATTTCGAGTTGAAAAAAATTATATTCGTTCAAATATTGTGGAGGAAAAAAAAAAAAAAAAAAAAAAAATTGAATACAAAAAAATTCGTTATAATGATGAAAAATTCGATCGATTAATTTATAGCCAGAGAGTTTGGCATACCATGATAAATTATTCGGTGCGTAGTGTCTCAGTATATATCAAGCATGATTTATCCATAATGTTGAAACGGGGAGAAAATGAGCGTCGATGTGGATTTAAATTAAAAAAAAAATATATATAAACTCTGCGAAACTTGAGTTTTGTACGATGAGTTGAAATCAATTTTCTCTCTCTCTCTCTCTCTCTCTCTCTCCTCTTCTTCTCACTTTTGTATAATTTTTTTTACGTATCACTCGCGTCAATATCGACGAACGTCGATCTTCTCCCGTTTCACTATTCAAACTTTTTTTTTCATATATATATATATATATATATATATATATATCTATATCGTTTGGCTTATATATACAAAAACGACCAGCATAATAGAAATCATATAATAAGTCGAGGGGGAATATGAAATTCTCGCCAATTATTATTATATATATATATATATATATATCTCGTTTCATCGGCAAAAATGTCCCAACGAGACACGATGAAAATCGAGAAAGAGAGAAATCACGTTTTCTGCTCCCAATAGCCTCGGGCAACTTTTTCGATAATTAACTCTTTAATTAATTGATCAATTGCCAATTGAAATATTTCCCCTCGTCGTTCAGTCATTCTTCCTCTCCCTCTTTTGTCACATCTCTCGATGGAAAAGTTTCGTCGATGGCGAATTAAAAAATAATAATAATAATAATAATAATAAAATGAATCAAAATTATTTTATGATTAATTCGATCATTCGCTCTGTGAAATTTTGCCAAATTGATATGATACGCTGCGATCATGTCGCTTCATTACGCCTAGTAAAAACATATTGACCATTATCGGTGAGAGGAGGGTAGTGAAATTTTAATTGATATTTCTCTCTCTCTCTCTCTTATACGGTAATGGACGTTACCAAATATTGGTCACACTCGTGCGAGGGGAACAAGGGAGGGACGAGGTTAAAATCGTTCAACGCGGTCAGTCGTATCATTTAACCTTTCGCGGTTGAAAAATCGAGCCATATGCCAAAGGGTTGGCTCGCGATGACGGAAAAAGCTCTGAAGGGTCAGAGGAGCGAGAGGGGAGGTAAAACGAGCGCCGGGATTTTCCGCGCAATCTGTTTCCAATGACTGCTACGTTTTGATGCTGAAAACACGATTCCCCTTTCCTGTTCCATTACTCTCCCTCCCTCCCTCTCACTCTCTCTATATATATATATATATATATATATCTATATAAATATATATCTATATATATATATATATCTATATAAATATATATCTATATATATATATATATGTATGTATGTATGTATGTATGTATGTATATATATATATATAAGGCAGATGTACGAATTTCAACGATGCTGAGAGAGAAAACGGGTTAGTTGAACGGCTGTTTGCTGGATTTATCGAGAGAAAAGCGATCGTGTATGTGGTACGACGAGAGATCGTTTTCTCTCTTTCTCTCTCTCTCTCTCTATCGTTTTGCCCCAACCAAGGAAAACCCACTGTGAGCTTCAAATGTTAGCCAGGGCAACGACGAAAACGACCAGGAACGAGCAATGAGGATCATTTGCCATGAAATGCGAACTGTAAAAGATGGCTCAGTCGTTGGATGTAAGAGAACAGACGAGCGGTGGTCCATCCGGAAAATATTGCTTCTTTTCCTCTCTCTCTCTCTCGATTCCTCAAATCTCGTGATAAATTCGTTTTCAACAGAAAACGTTTTATTTCGCCAATGGGTTTTTTTTTTTTTTTCTCTCTCCGTTCAATAATAATAAAAAAATATTTTATTGCTAAAGATGACACACGAGCCTCGAGATATTGTGATTAATTAATTTGTTATTATTTCAATTAAATTAATTCGTTTAAATCGAATAAAATACTCTTGATTGTTTTCACTAATGAAGAATAAATATTGAATGTTTTTTTTTTTTCTTTCTTTTTTTCATATAAAAATTATTTTGCCAATTATAGATAAATTCAGTCAAACTTTAAATGTGTTTTAATTTTTTTCTCTCTCCGTTCAATAATAATAAAAAAATTGAAAAAAAATAAAATATTTTATTGCTAAAGATGACACACGAGCCTCGAGATAATGTGATTAATTAATTTGTTATTATTTCAATTAAATCAATTCGTTTAAATCGAATAAAATACTCTTGATTGTTTTCACTAATGAAGAATAAATATTGAATGTTTTTTTTTTTCTTTCTTTTTTCATATAAAAATTATTTTGCCAATTATAGATAAATTCAGTCAAACTTTAAATGTGTTTTAATTTTTTTCAAACGGCCAGAAACGAGTGTTGTGTAAATTTTTTTTATTATATGGAGTGAAAATTATTCCTTATTGTTGTCATTGTCACAGTTGATGGGATCGTTTCCCGAGAAGTATAAACTGCGAAGGGGGCGAGAGGGAGAGAGAGAGAGAGAGAGAGAGAGCGAGAGCGAGTCACCTTTGCTCGCTGCCACCGCAGAGCAAAGATATACAAAGACGACGAAAACGACGACAGGGATTGTAGCGTTCAACAACGCCCTCTAATTCACGGCGAGGACAGGAAATGAAGGCGGTAAGAGGACAAAGCCAGCGTCTTTGGTCCCCCCCCCCCCCCCCCTCTCACCCCCACCCCCGATAGAGCAGTAGGTAGTAGTCTGTGAGATAGGACAGGATAGAGATACGAGGAAAATATTCTCTGCCTCGATGAGAATGAAGACGAAGACGTAGACGACGACGACGACGATGATGATGATGATGATGATGATGATCTTGTCGTTGAATTGTATAGATACCGCCATTTGCCTCGCCTTAAAACTTTCGACGAGACCCACACGCCGATATTAACCGCGAGAGGTATTATTCTCTCTTTCTGATTCGAAAAGTTCGTCTATATACATATATATATATATATATAGACGAACTTTTCGAATCAGCAGCATTTTAAATGTCAATTAGCGGGCATTCATTTATTACCGAAGAAATGAACAAGTGAAATTGATTCGATTCGATTCGAGTTGATTTTTATTTTTTATTTATTTTTAATCGAGCTAAAGTATAATGATAAATATTGTTTTTTTTTTTTAGTCGATATATATACATATATTGATGTGTTATTTTACATCAGTAAGATACGAGCAAAGTTGTTGACGAATTTTTCATTTATACATTAATATGAAATTTTCTCCTCTTTTTTTTTTTTGGTTCCTGGGCATAATTTACAAAAAAGAAAATCCAATTTTCACATCCATGTATGTAAAATTCGTTAAAGGAGTCCTCGGGGTGCTTTGCTGGCGGAAACGGTTTTTCTGCCATACTTTTCGACTCTTCGCGTAGATGGCAAAAGTCTCTTCCTCCTCCTCCTCCTCCTCAACGAGATGGGGATATTTACTCGGAATCCCGGCAAACGTTAAAATTCAAAGAGAGCGGTGAAAAAAAACGAACCGAGAGACAGAAAGAGAAAATGAGGGAAAAAAACAAAAAAAAAAAAAAAAAAAGAAGAACCAAAGACGTGAAATGGGTAAAAGAGAGCGTATAAGATAAATAGAAGGAAAAAAAAAGTGCGAGGGTGGATGGATCGAATATCGCAGAGAGTACGAAAAGGACTCGCCGCGAGCGAGCGAGCGAACGAGAGAGAGAGAGAGAGAGAGAGAGACAGAGAGAGAGAGAGAGAGAGAGAGAGAGAGAGAGAGAGAGAGAGTGAGTGAGAGAAAAGTGCTCGGATGGCATAGCAGTCGGTAATCCTAGGCGGACAGGAAATGAAGTCAGCCTGGGACAAAGTTTGAACGACTCCGACTACCCCCCACCCCCCCTGGTCCTATGCCACCCTTTCCAGACTATGACGACTGCTAGGATGATCGTCAAGGGGAAATTAAACTTTTCTAATTATTTCGACAGGCACTCTCATTCCCCGGACTGATGACGACGCGACGTACTACAAACAGCGAGAGAGAAAAAGAGTGAGAAAAAATGCGCCTTACGCCAAGTGACTTGGCCACGGAACCAAACATCCCGCGCTATCTTTGCTTCGTGTTGATATTTTTATTTTTTTTAATTTTTTTATTCTTTTTCCTCGGTATATTATATTTTTCCTCTTCTATAGAACACGTGTCTATGTGCTTTTCTCGTTATTATATTTTTATAACTCTCCACGTCCTTGATATTCTCGATAAATATACACACACACATATATATATATATATATATATATATATATATTTGGGTTACTTCGTCGATACTTTAATTTTTAATTTTAATTATTTTATTCTTTTTCCTCGGTATATTATATTTTTCTTCATCTATAGAGGGAGACACGTGTCTATGTGCTTTTCTCGTTATTATATTTTTATAACTCTCCACGTCCTTGATATTCTCGATAAATATACACACACACACATATATATATTTGGGTTACTTCGTCGATACTTTAATTTTTAATTTTAATTATTTTATTCTTTTTCCTCGGTATATTATATTTTTCCTCATCTATAGAGAGTGACACGTGTCTATGTGCTTTTCTCGTTATTATATTTTTATAACTCTCCACGCCCTTGATATTCTCTAAAAATATATACACATATATATATATATATATTTGGGTTACTTCGTCGATACTTTAATTTTTGAATTTTTTTAATTTTAATTATTTTATTCTTTTTCCTCGGTATATTATATTTTTCTTCATCTATAGAGGGAGACACGTGTCTATGTGCTTTTCTCGTTATTATATTTTTATAACTCTCCACGTCCTTGATATTCTCGATAAATACACACACACATATATATATATATATATATATTTGGATTGCTTCGTCGATATTTTTTAATTTTTTTTAATTTTAATTATTTTATTCTTTTTCCTCGGTATATTATATTTTTCCTCTTCTATAGAACACGTGTCTATGTGCTTTTCTCGTTATTATATTTTTATAACTCTCCACGTCCTTGATATTCTCGATAAATACACACACACATATATATATATATATATTTGGATTGCTTCGTCGATATTTTTTAATTTTTTTAAATTTTAATTATTTTATTCTTTTTCCTCGGTATATTATTTTTTTCCTCTTCTATAGAGAGAGACACGTGCCTATGTGCTTTTCTCGTTATTATATTTTTATAACTCTCCACGTCCTTGATATTCTCGATAAATATATACACATTTATATATATATATATATATATATATATATATATATATATATATATATATATATATATTTGGGTTGCTTCGTCGATATTTTTTAATTTTTTTTTATTTCAATTTTTGTATTCTTTTTCCTCGGTATATTATATTTTTCCTAATCTATAGAGGGAGACACGTCTATGTGCTTTTCTCGTTATTATATTTTTATAACTCTCCACGCCCTTGATATTCTCGATAAATATATACACATTTATATATATATATATATATATTTGGGTTGCTTCGTCGATATTTTTTATTTTTTTTTTATTTTAATTTTTTTATTATTTTTCCTCATCTATAGAGAGAGACACGTGCCTATGTGCTTTTCTCGTTATTATATTTTTATAAAACTCCACGCCCTTGATATTCACCATACAGTACAAAGTCCAATCAATTAAAGATGCATGGAAATAAATAATTGCTTAATTTCAATAATAAATTAGTCGTTTCATTTCGAGTGGTGAAATTATAGCTATCATTCGACCAGAGTTATCGATTTATGAGAAGATGTAGGCGTTAGCTATCCGCGCGTGTAGCACATGCGCGGCTTTCCTAAACCTCCTTATACATAAATATATACATATACATACATATATATATATATATATATACACATATATACATACATATATGTATACATATATATATATATATATATATATATATATATATATATATATATGGGTAAACGTCCATGTATAATTCTCTCTCGCCTAGCACGAGAGAATCAAGTAGCTTGTTCAGGCTGTATCTAGTTTCAATTGCGCGTAAACGTCCATATACTCTGTACATATATATATATATATATATATATATATCGATCTTCATGGCTCCGCAGACCTTAAGGCGCTTATTTCTAATCGAGCAGCGCGTATTCTCGTCTAAACGTATTGAAAAATCTGAATTCCTCTCATGATAACACGCTCGTCATATATATATATATATATATATATATGTGTGTGTGTGTGTGTGTGTATTTTGCAGTAACGTGCATGCATCGATGGCGAAAAATTCAATCGATTTTCGATACGAGCTTTCTCCGTTTAGCTCTCACATATGAAAAAAAAAAAAAAAAAAAAAAAAAAAAAAAAAGGCAGAGGACTGGGAAAAAGAGCACCGGCGCTCGCTTATCCCAAGTAATGTGAACGAGCTCTCGTTTAACATATCGATCATTCATAGCATTTTTTTAAGTACCCCTATAGAGAGTTTTTATCGAGAGATCACGATATTTTCCCAATTTATAGTATTTTGTCACTTTTTTTTTTCTCTCTCTCTCTCTCTCTCTCTCTCTCGATCTCTCTTGCTCTCTGGCTGGTCCGCTCGATAAGCCTGACCCAGAGAGCCAGCAGGAGTTTTACACCCTCGTTCTTAACCCAACTTTATTAAATTTTCATGCGATAACAGATATTGTATATTTATAGGCTCGAGGATACTTTTCTTGCGATAGAAAAATAAAGATATGGAGGGAAAAAATTAATATGTTTACTTATATATATATATATATATATATATATATATATATATATATATATATATATATATGTAGGAGAACCAATTACTGTTTCCAATTTATTATTTTGTCGCGCCTTCTCGTTCACTCGATAACAGAGTCGATAAGCCTGACCCAGAGACCCAGAAATTTTACACCCTAATTCTGAATTTTTATTAAATTTCATTAAAATAAAAAGAGAGTGTGTGAGAGAGAGAGAGAGGGAGGAATATTTTTTATATTCATAAGCTCGGGGATAATTTTTATTACTATGAAAAATAAATATGTGGAATAAATATTGATGTGTATTTGGGCTTTTAATTCATAAGAGCTCGATACGATATAAAGTTTGGCTCGCAGAAGTAATCTCTGATAATACACACCGCGAGGATACAAGAAGTACTTTTTGGCGAGATTGATTTATACAGTTTCGAGATCAATTTCCTCGCTGCCTCATCTCGTCCTCTCTCTCTTTCTCTCTCTTTCTGTCTGACTCTCGAGTCAGTACAAGTCAGGCCACGAAAATTTATCGGCCTCGAGGCAATAGCAACGTTTTCCGCGAGATTCAATTTCACCGCCAAACTTGATCGACGCTTTCTAGCGGGCACAGAGAGAAAAGCGACACACACGAATACACTCTTCGCGGGATAGGAAAGGGGGAAACTATGAGGAAGACGATGGCGATGGAAAGAGCTAGAGAGAGAGAGAGAGAAAGGGTGGAAGGGAGAGAAAAAAGAGAGAGAGAGAGAGAGAGAGAGAGAGAGGGGAGAGAGAGGGTGGAAGGGTGAGAGAAAGAGAGAGAGGGCGAGAGAGGGTGGAAGGGCGAGAGAGAGGGGGGGAGAAGAAAAGAGAGAAAGAGAGAGAGAGAGAGAGAGAAAGGGTGGTAGAAAGAAGAAAGGAGAGAGAGAGAGAGAGAGAGAGAGAGGGGAGAGAGAAGAAAAGAGAGAGAGAAAGAGGCAAAGAGAGTGTTCAACGCCGATACTATGCTCTGGCGAACTTCCCGGTTCTTAGACCTCGATAGAGGGCTATCGACCTCAACGAAGCTGCCGAGAAGTTTCCGAACTACATCCATAAAGAATGAAAGCCACAGCTCTCTTCGCTTTTGCCCTCTCCCTTTTTCTCTCCCTCTTTCGAATACTCCTCTGTGTCCGAGCTTGGGCTCTCCTCGAGCAGCCCCTTCACCGTCTCACACACACACACACGCACGCACATCACAGGGCTCGATTTTCCTTCGATTACTTACACGACCACAATTTTCGAGCAATTTCGGGATCAATTTTCTTCCCCATCATAAATAATGCCTATGTTATACGTCTATATATATATATATATATATATATATATATATATATATATATATATATATATTTATTTATATCAAATGATTTATCATTACTGAAACGACCCGGAAGATTTTTTATTACACGTGGTTGAGCGCTCAATGACGTTTTTATGTGGCTGCATACATCATTCTATTTTCTTTATATATATATATATATATATATCATTATTTATACATATATCATTATTTATAGGTAATATTGTATTATCTTGACGATTGGCGAGATTTTGATCTCGGGCTATTGAACTTTGTCGTCGTCGTCGTCGTCGTCGTCGTCGTCATTGCAAAGACGAGTTGCATACGAAAAGTCTGAACTAAAAGCAATTGCATAAAAAATGAGTTTTCTTTGCTTCGCTGTGTGTGTGTGTGTGTGTGTGCATTCGTGTTTGTCGTGCAGTCATTTTTGTTCTCACTCTTGCACATAGGCAAAAAGTAAGTCATAAAGAAGGGCACAGTGAGGCGTGTGTTTTCTCGCGATTTAGCAGGAAAAAAGAAAAAAAAAAAGTAAGGAGAAAAAATAAAGTTACAGCGACGCTTATAAAAGTTTGCGTGTTTTTCCCTCGCGCGTGTCATGTGTTGAGAAATATTTATATTTTCACATGACCGCCCGAGAACGGTGGATGAAGAGAGAAGAAGGTTATAGAAACATTTTTTTTTCCTCTTCTTTTTCTTGTTTTTTTTTTTTTTTTTTTTTCACTCTGCTGGGTAATAGACCGCGAGCGTAATATATATAATAATATAAAATAATACTTAAACTTTTGTCGACTTTATATCCACTGACTTATTTGACTAAAGACACTATTTTATTAAATATATTATGAAGCTCAGTAAAATTATATTATTTTAAACTAAATTTATTTTTTTTTAATATAATTTATCTTAGCTGTGCCCGGCGACTTTGTTCGCGTGTTCGTGAAGTTTAATTTTAGAGATAAAGTTTTTTTAACATCTTGCAGGAACCCTTTTCATTTCTCAGGATAAAAATGAGTATCATAAATTTTGAACCAGAATATAAAACTATCATTGTGCCAAATTTCATGAAAATCCGTCCTGTAGTTTTCGCGTGATGCGTCCACAGATAGACAGACAGACAGACAAAAATTCAAAACATTGTATTTTTTTGCTTTTACTCGTTCCAAATAGTCGCCCAAATATATATTTTCTTAATTAAATTCAATGTACAGACATCGACCCCTCTATAGTTATATATATTAATATCGCGAATATTGGATGAAAAACTTTTTCATAATATCTTTAAAGGGGATGAACTCTGGAGAGTTCATCGATTGAAAATCGCTACCAACGTTATTATTCCTTTATGTCAGAGAAAAAAATATACGTGAGAATTGATCGCTATATATATTGATTCTATAACGCCATTGAAATCGCTGCTCCAACACACGGCTGCCTCGCTCTTGGCCAATTCGACGCACTTTATGAAATTTAATTTCGCTGCCTCTCCGTGCCCAGGAGATGCGATTGGGTCGAATGCACCCTCTCAAGCGTCAGAGCCAACTCTCTCTCTCTCTCTTTTTCCTCTTCTCTCTTTTGCCCGCTTATCAGAGTCAGCGATACGGATCGCTACGTCCAACGTCACGTCGTATTTTACAAAATTTAATTTTACCTCTTTTGCCTTTTTTTTGTATACGTCATACAATGTCGTATATATATATATATATAGAGTGCATTTGATATAATGGAACGGTTTTTGGCCAAGAGTCAGCAATTTTACCGTCAGTCTAGCATTTATTTTTTGTTTTATCATGTAAACAGTCCTCTCTAATTGTGGGTCCCAAGTCCCAATTATAATCAGTATTTTGACAAAAATTAAAAATACTGTTTTTTTTTTTTTTAATTTTTAAATCCAAAGGTTCAATTTTATTTTTCTTTACTTCTTTGTCTAGCAAAACCGTTTCACTACACGTGTAATATCTCATATTTTATCTTCTACCCTAAAATATTTCGGGACCGAGTAGATAAAAAAAAAATTTACCGCGATAAATTTTGACAAAAATTAAAAATATTGTTTTGTTTGGTTTTTTTTTTGTTTTAAATCCAAAGGTTCAATTTTATTTTTCTGTACTTTTTTGTCTAGCAAAACGGTTTCACTACACGTGTAATATCTCATATTTTATCTTCTACCCTAAAATATTTCGGGACCGAGTAGATAAAAAAAAAATTTACCGCGATAAATTTTGACAAAAATTAAAAATATTGTTTTGTTTGGTTTTTTTTTTTGTTTTAAATCCAAAGGTTCTATTTTATTTTTCTTTACTTCTTTGTCTAGCAAAACGGTTTCACTGCACGTGTAATATCTCACATTGTGTATACACAGACAATTCGTAAAATATTCCGTAGAGGACAAAAAGGTCAGCGTCCCAATATCATTCTTTCTTTGGGATAAAAGGTCAAAAAAATTTATATCGAGTGGGGCAAAACTTTTTGGGCCTCTACTGACGATCAAGCATTGACACGATTGTTTACGTTTCGAGTCATCCCACGTCCAGCTAGCGTCCCTTTTGTTAGGTCAAATCGGTGTGGCTTGTTCGCCAAAGGGTTTTCATGCCCCGATGCTTTATTTTATCTCTCACGCGCTGGTGGTTATAGAGTTTACGAAAAAAGAAAGAAAACAAAAAAAAAAAAAAAAAATACCTATCGAGGCCGCCACAACACGACTTTGAGCCCTCTCTGTGCTTTGGCTCCGACTCTTGGCTCTCGGCCGCGAGACCGCGGCAACATTTGTGGTTAACGCCGCGATGTTCCGCTGCGGCGACGACCAGACTCATCCCTATAACTATCCTTTTCTCTCTCTCTCTCTCTTTCTTTGCCTCTTTCACTTTGCCAGGGGAGATTGTGCCGTAAAAATTCCTCACCTATACCCGCGGAATTTGCTCGTCATATCCGCCGTGTGGACACACAGGGTTCTCGAGCTATGGAACCTCCTAATAATATAAATATATATATATATATAATGCGGGTGAGCGTGTGGTTTTATATGAGGGAGCAACGAAGCGGCAAAAACGTTCCTATGAATGTGACTAATGGAACAGATGAATAAACAGTCACGATTCAGGCGACTCTATATATATATATATATATATATATATATATATATTTATATATGTATATGTATTCATGTATATTGGTTATAATAATAATGGCATCATCTTCTGAGAAACAAGGCTGCGTAGACTCATCCCTGGGGTCATGTAATGGGATTAAAAAAAAAAAAAAACAAAAGACATTATAAAGAGTACCGATCGTTGTGTCAATGTTGGCTGTATATGAAAATTGCTGATTGGGTTCAATCGTAAAATAATTCGAGTTCACGATTATGGATTTTGGTGAAAATATTAACACTGAAATATTTTGTTATTCTCTCATATAGAGTACGAAAATATTTTTCATAATGTGATATATTTGTCGAGTAATATGGCCATAATTTTGAGATAATTAACGATGAATATTAATGCAATTAAAAGAGGAGAAAAGTACCGGGGCTGGTATAGTTCATGAAATATAAATAGCGGGTAGTATGAGTAGCCAAAATGGCGAAACCTTCATTCATGTATGTACTGATGGTGCGAACTAAATCTGGAACATTTGGTGATGTATATATATATATATATATATATCCAACATCTATATGAAGCTCCATATCAAAACGCATACATGTATATATATATATATGCATGTATATGTATATATATATATAAATTCAAAGGTGCCAAAAGGCGATTATATATATATATATATATATATATATATATACATATAATCGCCTTTTAATCAGTACAGCTGAACAGTCTGGACGAATTTCCCCAACTCTACTTTATCCAATATCCACAGCTCAGAATTTAAACAATTCTTCCAATAAAAAACTTTATTTGCACAAAAACATTTTGCACCACGCTCGAATTTGTACCTCAAATGAAACTCGGAGGATAATAATACTCATAAGATCGTATATATATATATATCTACGCTCTTATTATCTCACCGATTGATGTGTTCGCAGA
>CAVLGY010000147.1:0-2500 GCA_963669185.1 Dyspetes luteomarginatus | reverse complement strand
GGATGCGCCACCAACCTGTGCAGCCTGAAGTCTCTCTCTCTCTCTCTCTCTCTCTCTCTCTCTCTCTCTCTCTCTCTCTCTCTCTCTCTCTCTCTCTCTCTCTCGTTTATTTTCACGACACGGTAAAATACACCAGGCTGGTCATGTGATTATTAACATTTGCCTCCGGGACGAAGAAGAGTTCAAAGAGGAACAGAGAGAGAGAGAGAGAGAGAGCGAGAGAGAGAGAGAGAGAGAGAGAGAGAGAGAAAGGAAAAAAGAGACGGTCGATTGAGAATCCATCGAGGCCTCGTTGTTCGGGACCTATCCTTAACCCAGTGAACTTTTGCACCAAGCATCTCTGATGCCTGAACTCACTCTCTCTCTCTCTCTCTCTCTCTCATAATCCTCACGAGATGAATTTCTTGGAATATAATATAATATGTATATAATTCGCGTTT
The DNA here is from genome assembly GCA_963669185.1 of Dyspetes luteomarginatus. Lineage (NCBI taxonomy): Eukaryota > Metazoa > Arthropoda > Insecta > Hymenoptera > Ichneumonidae > Dyspetes > Dyspetes luteomarginatus. Next base: position 2,060 of record CAVLGY010000147.1, on the reverse strand, counting down.
CGCCATTATTATACTGAAAAAACGATTATAACCGGTTGTTGAGTGGGTGGTGTAGCGAAGGGGGTGGGGCGGGGGTTGAAATGAAGGCTCATATAATTTTTATACAATATATAATACACACATATATATATATAGTATTCGTTGTGGCTGTAAAATTTCGTGACTCAGAAAATTCATGATGCACCCAAGGGGGATTGTAATGTGGCCTTTTTTTTCTTTACCTTTATTCCAGTCTGCGATTTCTCGTGTTTGTGTATATATATATATGTATATAAATATATATAAACTCCTGATGAATATGAATATATATATATATTTTCATCAAAAGTTTTTTTATGTTTTATTGTAATACACCGAAGTCTCTATATAATTCGATGAGCAACACAACTTTTACAAAAGTTTGTGGATGAAGAGAGAGAGAGAGAGAGAGAGAGAGAGAGAGAGAGAGAGAGAGAGAGAGAGATTGAGGGGCTTTTGCTGCGCGCCGATATGAGGAGAAAATTTTTCTCATCAGTCGAAGGTTTTAGCCTTCGGGAATAAATATAATCGCGTCTGCATTACTGATGCTCCCAGCTATTATAACCGGTTACGGATATGGTATGCATATATATATATATATATACAGTATGTAAAAGTACGATAAATATCTCGTGCTCACTTTGGAGTACGAAAAACCTTTATGTTTTCTCTCTCTCTCTCTCTCTCTCTCTCTCTCTCTTTCTCTCATTCCCCTCCCTCTCATTTTGTATACATACATATTAGGCATACTGTATATAGTCTTGTTTCTTGACCCTGGATCGCGTCTCGCGAATCACCCGAATTCACATAACGAATTATCTCCCAGTTGTAATTTTACTCCTCATTATATACCCTGAGCGCATCGAAATATAATACGAGAAATCCTTACCGCCTGAGAGTGATAAATTTTTTTTATTTTCCTCCCTCTCTCTCTCTCTCTTACTCTCGATTCTTTGCTCTCAGTCTGATGAATTTAATAGGATGATAAATAACATTGCAATTAAATACCAACAAGCGAGATTATATATATATATATATATATATGCTTATGAGCGAGGATATTAATTAGCCACACGGGGTTATTCACTGATTACCAACCGGTTCTCCATCCTCATATTATTTACAATATAAAAACATTCCCGTTCAATGTTTATGTATACATAATAGACAAAAAAAAAATTAAAAAAAAAAAACACCTGCATTTTCCATGTACTTTCCTTGTATCCTCGTTTAAGCTCCTAAAATCGAAAATTTATCTCTCGCGGATTAATAGCGTCGAGCTTGTGAAGTACCAAAAAAAAAAAAAAAAAAAAAAAAACACTAAATTATCGCGCGGTTTCTCTTCTGCCTTTTGTAACGAGTTACGCCGTTCATTTCACTCTCGTTGAAAATTACGTCGTTTTATTTTCACGAGAGCGCATTCTGCGAACCCGCCACATAGTCTGATCGTTTTGTTCGTGAAAGTATGCGACCACCATATATATATATATATATATATATATATATATATGTATGTATGTATATATATATATATATATATATATATATATACACCTATGTATGCATTGAAGAAGCAGTTGCAGTTGAGCCATGTAAAGTGCATGAGGCTTCTCTCGTCTCGCGAGATGAGCCTCGAGCTAAACAATTCCGTATAGTGTTTGTGCGTGTGTTTCGAATATCCAAGTGGAGGTCTCTCTCTCTCTCTCTCTATTTACATATATATATCTCTTTCTCACCATTCCAATGTTACTATTTTGCATCACGAGAGACTGCAAGCGCATACACACACATTTTCCATATCTCGGCCTTTATATATATATATATATATATTATACATCGATCGTCTAGTGTTTAAAAAGGCCTTTCGAGTGTGCACAAACAAGCAATATACGCCCTTATGATATTATAAAGGTAAAATGTATATATATATACTATATATGTAGAAACTGAGCCGGATCAGCATTGACTGACAATGCGAATAAGACCATAAAGTCAAGTCCACGTAGACGTGTGTACGAGCTGAGTCTCCTGAGAGAGTAAGC
>CAVLGY010000146.1:0-5000 GCA_963669185.1 Dyspetes luteomarginatus | reverse complement strand
TGCGATGCTCGAGACTGAAGGGACACGGGAGTGTCGTATGTCACGTACCAAGAGGTAGCACGATCCTGGAAGAGCAGCGTGCCTCTTATTCGCACAGCATCCAGCCAGTTACTGCTTCCAGGATCCTCCAAGCCGGAAAATAAATCCATGCACCTGGCGAGTCCTCGGGGAACTGGTAGACTCTAGGGAGTCCAAGAACAAGGAAGAGATATAGAGAAGTGGTTGAGAAAGGTGACATAGAGAAAGGAAAAGAGAGCAAAAGTCAGCGACAGAGAGAGAGAGAAAGAGAGAGAGAGAGAGGTGGGAGGGGGAGAGAGAAGGAGAGAAGGAGAGAAGGAGAGAAGGAGAGAGAGAGAAGGAGAGAAGGAGAGAGAGAGAGAGAAGGAGAGAGAGAGAAGGAGAGTGGGAGGGGGAGAGAGAGAAAGAGAGCGAGAGGATAGGTGGCGAGAGGATAGGTGTACAATCTCTCGTTGAAAGTTAAACCCAGCCGGGCGTTGCCGGAAAGACTCGTCTTCCGGTTTTCAGCGTCATAAACCATATTAAAGCTCTCGGACAAGAGTGCACCAGCGAGCCCCGCGAGACAAAACACGAGAGACAACGTTGATAAATATCATCTCATATTTAATCTGACCCGCGACACCCCGTCTACCATTCCACTGATTCCCCCATCCGTTGTCCGGAGATTAACCAGCTGAGTAAAAGCCTGCCGAGAGTCACCACTGGTGATCACGGAGAGTGGCAAAAAAAGCTCATTCGCAGCAAGTGAAAAATAAATATTTGGGCATCCGGCGAAAAGAAAAAAAAAATATATATATATATATTTTTATTTTTTTCATCCCCCATAGAGAGATCTTGAATTTAAATTGGTAGCTCGTACGAGTAAATAAAAAAAAAAATAAGGAAAATATTAATTTATAAACGAATGTGTAACGCGCTGTGGCTTATTTTATCTCATGCTGAAAATTGAGAGTTTAAAAAAAAAAAACACAATTCAGCGTGAGAAATTTTTTTACGGGAGGGAAAAAAAGTTTGTGATTGTTCGTCGTTATCGTCATCATCATCGAAACGTGGGTGAACATACCGGGAAACAAAAATATACACACAGACGAATATTGTGACCCCAGGACGAAACGTATCACGAGTATCACCCTTACAGCTTAAGGGTGGAGGGTCATCTATCGAGAAGCGTGCTCGTACAGCTGGCGTGACCCCTGCAACAATTCGTGCAATCGACATTACGAAAAAAAGGACAACGACCTGGGAGAATTAAAAAAAAAAAAAATTAAAGAAGAATTAAAATAATCCAATGACTAGCGAACAGTTTTAAAAATTGTGCACTTTGCCCCCGTGAAAAAAAAAGAAGGAAACAAAAAAGGGTTAAAAGAGGCAGCGAGTGAGGGAATGTGTAAATAGGTGTAAATAGAATCAACGATAACGCCGAGTGGAGTGAACGAAGAGAAATAACGAACTGGAGAGTAAAGAATAATAAAAGAGCAAGATCAAGAATCATTCATACGTGGTGTTTTCACAAAGCATCCCACCCACCTTTCCTTGAAAAAAAAAAAACGCACTTCCGGTATACGCTTCCTATTTTTATCTTCTTCTCTCGTTACTCCCTCGAGAAATAAAACAAACGAGATATCTTTTTATCAATCGGAGTTATTTACACGTTGGTGAATTGTTTTAATATTCAACGAGAATTCATATTGACATAAAAATTTGAACACTTTAGATTAGGTATGATCAAAAAGGGGCTTCATTATTAACGAATAAAAGAAAGATTATAAAATATATAAATATATATTAATAGAAAGAGAGTGATATATATATATATGTATATATATATATATATATACATGATGGATAATCATTGTAAAAAAGTAGAAGAGACAAATAACACTTTCTCAAGCGTGTCTCTTGGTATTGGTTTTTTTTAATTTGTCGTTGTCGTCGTTATCATCGTTGTTATTGTTGTAAAATTTGTGAATAAAAGAAGAAAAAAAAAAAACAATCGGCGACAAACAAACGCGAGAACGACAAAATTTTATTTAAAAAAAAAAAAAAGAAAAAAAAACTTATAATAAAGCAGCGTAGAGCAGCAGCAGGTCGGAGCAGTACGGGTAATAGCCTTTTTAGCCTGCATGATAATTAATTATCTCGCGGGCGCGTAACGGTTAACGTGTGCGGTATTTAGTCGTATATAGAAACAAAAAAACGATATTGTAGAGTTAAGAGAAACGTGGTGAATGGGCAGAACAATTAGAGATTGAGATAAAAGAAATTAAATAATAATAAGAGAGAAAAAAAAAAGAAATAATATAAGAGAAACGTAATAATTGTCTCTCAAGAAAAATAATTTCATATATATATATATATATATATCGATAACCAACGTGTTACAAATGGTGAACAATTTTTCTTCTTCTTCTCGCTCGTTCATATTTCTTCGATCTTTTCAAAAAGCGAAAATATAAATGACACATTAAAAATCTCGTTATATCTAAGTATACCTCGAAGCAGCAAAATTGTAATTGGAGGAAAAAAAAAAATAGTAATATTTAAAAAAATATTTGAAAAAAAAATCGAAGCAGATATATAGTAAGTCGAGCTGCCACAGCTCGCAGATGGGTGAGAACATCCCCTAAATAAGACCGAGTATATAAAAGTCGGTTTTTAAGTAAGAGATATAAAAATACGAAAAAAAAACATATATATATATACATATATATATATAAACGAAAAATATAAGGAACAAGAAAGACGTGAGAGAAGGGGACCAATTTTTGTCCACACTCGCGGGACAGCCACACGAATATAGCCGCACAACCACGCATACATATATATATAGAGAGAGAGAAGCTTTAAGTGATTAAAGAAGTAAATAAAAATAAAGTAGCATCCAGAACGAGACAGACGATCCCAATCAATATTTATATCCACCTAAAACATTTTCCAAAATGCATAAAATCTCTCCTGTCATTATTTCAACCCCCGAGTAACCCACGTTGACACCTTTCCCGAGTACCCTATCATTATTTTTTCCTTCCCTCTCGTCTTTTTCTTATCGTCATTCGCCTTATTTTGGCATCTGGAAAATCGCGTAGTTTCCAACAATAACGAAGAAAGAACAAGAGACAAAAAAAAACAAACAAACGAACCCAGTTACGGAGATAGGAGCGTGAACGAAAAAGAAAGAATCTCATCTAATCTTCGTTGTGTAGCGCGGTAGCAATCCATTTATCTCGAACCATTTATATCCATTTTCCCTCCGAGGTGGTCCTTTTCCTGCGCCTATATTTACGGTACACCAGAATACTAACCCACATATATATATATATATAAGGGTGTGTGTGTGTGTATCCATATATATATATATATATACCGACACTGTCCCGTGATATTCGACGCTAGCATTCGCGAGAAAGCAGCATCAACGAGCAATAAATCAAGGGACCGCGTGAGCCGTCTCGCACGAAGTAGAAATAGAGGAAAAGTGTCAAAGAAAAAGGGGGAGGGGAAAAAGCTCGATCTCGTAGAATACTCAACTACTGAGCCAAAGAGGGAGAGAAGGGGATAACGACAAAAAGAAAGTGTCTAGAAGCAGTCAATGTTGTCCCAATACCACAAATGAAACACCTCGACGTTGTACGTTTCAAGTAACAAAATAGCAACAAAAAAAAATAAAAAATTGTCAGCGAAAAGAAAGAAAATTGACCGTCCAAGGTAGAAACCAGGAAAAGTCTGAATGGTCAAAGGAACCAACAGCCAGCTAATAAAAAGTCGAGAGATAAATTCTAAAAACGGAATGTAAAAATGGACGGAGCAGCCTCGAATCAATAAACAAATACGATCGAGTAAAGTACGAAACCTCGTGGAATCACCGCGCGTCGCTCTTGAGGATACTCAGTGTTATCAGGCTCGAGCATTCTCCCCGAAACATAATCCTATTCCCATTAGGAATTTGGAATTGAACGGAAGAAAAAAAAAAAACAAATAACGCTCAAATAAAAACGACAAAATTAGAAAAAATAATAATAATCAAAGATTAATAATTGGAGAGTCGTGACAAGCAGCGCAACAACGTTCGCGTAGTCACGAAGAAAAAAAAAATATATATATATATTGTAAATTAGTGACCGATGAACGTGCGATGACCTCATCGTGAATTCGGGCATGTTGCCTGACCTCGCAAACTCGAGATGCTCCGTGAGGAACACGAGCGGCTTAGCGACATTCTCGACAGCCGGAGGAGGAGAAAAATCGGCAATCATCACCAGCAACAGTACAACGAACAATATTGGAGATACCGGAACAGCAACGGCAACCATAAACATCACGGACGCCACCATCACCGCCACCAAATCAACGATAACTCATTGCCCGGTCAATTACTCATCGGCAGCTGTATCGGTACCATTTTGCCTGCTATTTCTCGTTCTCGCGACGGGAGCTCAGTGCGTCCAACCGATCGTCACGACGACACTGACAACAACGACGAGGCACATTCGTGGCAACGTAGCAACAAGACGAGATCCCGTACGATAGCACGAGCTCGCGTCGAAGGTGCGAGTCGTGCCGAGCTCAAACGGCGTCATGAACGTCCGCAGAGCGGGTACTTATCTGGCGTCGACGAGCATCTTCGAGGAGAACATGAGCGATTTGACGACAAGCTTGGATACCGCATCAGCAGTAACACGATTGCCCAAAAGATTCGAGAAAATCAATAAAGTATCAACCAAGTGTGGTAAATCATCGAATACGAGATCATCATCGTCAGTGGATGGAACATCGGCAATCATCTCATCATTGTCACGCGTTTTATCGGATTCATTATTTCCGTCATCATCATCATCATCAACGTCGTCGTCGTCGTCGTCGTCGTCGTCGTCGTTGTCGTCGTCGTCGTCGTCGCCGTTGTCGTCGTCATCGTCGTCGTCATCGTCGTCATCATCATCACCCTCGTCTGAGAGCTCATTTTCGTCAACATCGTTAACGACTTT
>CAVLGY010000145.1:0-14207 GCA_963669185.1 Dyspetes luteomarginatus | reverse complement strand
AAACACTTCATTTCCGGAAATTCGCGGAAAAAAAAGAAAAAAAAAATCGACACTGATGGATCAACTCCGCTCGAGTGAATTAATCGACAGCGCTGGAAAATCGAGATCAAAATTGGCCTAAAAAAATATAATAACGTTAAAACCTACAAAAAGAAGGATATTCTCGTAGCAGGATAGAAATAAATTGTACATATATATATATATGTATATTTTTGGTTTTTTGTTTTCGTTCATTCATCGTGTGTATATTTACGCATTATTAATATAGGAATAATTACAACAAAGTTTATTATCTACATGGATACAATCATTTTTGTTTTCATGGTTTTTCCTTTTCGTTTTTTTTTTAATAATTTTATTTCTCATAACTATTATTCATTGATCGATCTCTCGCTAACAATCTCGATCAGTTAAACGTTCGGTATAATCATTTTTTTTTTTTTTTTTCACACACACTTTTGTTAGCATTGCATTTTTTAAACTCAACGCATTTTATGTCTAGATAAATCAATTTTTATAATTCTCATTTTTTCTTCATGGAAGGGGATTCTCGTCATTTTTTTTAACGTTCTTTTCTCTTCTGACTCTCACGTATATAGTTATAGTCTATATCAATTTTTATTATCTGTACAGCGAGTTTACAAGTTTAGTGTCGATTTTGTATAGATTATAATAGCGCGTGTAATTTTTTTTTTTGCGTATACGCCACAATCGTGTTTTTACTTCAGCATTTGAGTGAGACTTGCAGATTTAGGAATTTTTATCACAAATATATATATCTGTATATATGGGGCATTCTAGGTGAATCGACAGGTTTGTGACATCACCCTCTTGGACTTGGTCGTCAATTTTTCATATGGTTCAAACTCTAAGAAGCATATTGTTGTTGTGCAGATTTTTTGGCAACCACTACTTGATAATGATTTCAAAAAAATTACACGAAATATAATTTTAGGCACAATGTAAAAATTTAGAAAAATTCTAAAAACTGTATCCCACAGTGGGCCAACGTATGGTTCTTTTAATTTAAAGTATATTTTTGAAAAAAAAAATGTCGAAAAAATGGAATTGAGGTCTGACCCGATCTAGAATGTGTCTCAATTTTTTTTATATTTAGCACAAGTTTTTTGTGAATTTTTCCACATTTTTAAATTTTACCTAAACTTTTATTTCGTGAAATTTTTTTTTACCCAAAAAATCATTATCGAATAGGGGCAGGCGAAGAAAAAAATTCAACAAGAAAAACTGCATGTCTTTCAGGGTTGTAACCATAGAAAAAATTTTGAACTAAATCCCAGAGAGTCATATCACGGACCTGTCGATTTAACCCGGAATGCCCCATATATTCTTTTTCTCAGGATAATGTGATTTTCGCATTTATGAATGATTTTCTTTTTTATTTTGGCAAGAGCGATTAAAGTAATATCGTTATCAGTGGAGATTGTTTTTAGCTACCAGATTCTACGAAAGCTATTATATTTGCTCAAGCACGATGGGTGCCCCTCTGCACGAATATACATAGGTATACTGTTATCTTATCATAGTGTACATATACCGTATTTCAAGTCTTGATCGTCTGCAAGGAAAAAAAAATACAATTTGTTTTTTTCTCTTATCCAAATGTTAACTCAGCTTTCGAGCCACGAAAAATCCCCTCCCCACTCACACATCGTGAGATTTTGCCACAATTTCTTTTTTTTCTCATCGTCACAGATCAGTCAGGTCCAAAAAAAATCTGACCTTGGTACAAATAACTAATCTTACGTATGTATACTTTGTCGATATTACCATTAAACGTTGTAAAGTTTTTTTTTTTTTTTCGTGCTTTCTCACCCTCGCACACACGCACAGCTTTAATACCATTTCACTCATAAAAATTCTGTACATACACTCGCGATTATCATTATCATTATATATACATACATCATGTATACTGATAGCATAGATTTTATAGTAAATTAAATTTTTTATAGCGACTGGAAATTCCGAGATCGAGTGTGTGTTGATTATCATTCGATTGATCGACGTTAATATACAATTCTCAGTGTGTATACAAACGTCATGTGTTTTATTTTCATTATAATTTTTTTTATATAATTTAAATTTGCGTATTAAGCGTTTTCGAAATCCCGTTAATTTTTATCTTCATGTATTTTTTTTTTTCCACGCAAACATATTTAATACAAACACCGAAGCGAACTCGTCATTCTTCACGGTAAAAACTTCTTTTTTTTTTTTTGCACGACGAAGTCATAGCACCTCTCACAGCGGTGCATATATATTTTTCAATATGTCACTTATCGTTCATAATATATTTAATATTTGGGCCGGAAGCGAGGAGGAGGTAAAAGTACTAAAATTATTAATTAGACTCGTCGAGTTTGAGTTTTCGGAAAATTTGCAGTGAATAATTTGTTAATTCTTCGCCGATAGACTCAACGAACAATGGAATATTTGGGTAAACGCATATATAGATATATATGGGATATAGCGAGTTTTATTATAATGGTATGACCTACCCCAAAGTGTACCAGAGAATTGCGGCACTCGTGAAGATATATACATACATACATACTTGTATTATATATGAATATATATATATATATATATATATATATATATATATATATATATGTATGTATAATCTAAAGACGCGGTCGAGCACGAAACCGTTTACCGTCACAGGAAGTTCGATATGGCAATTATAACAGTTACGGATACTTGGTCATTAACGAGGGAAGGATATATTTACCGAGGGTTTTCAGTTGGGGGTTGCAGAGAAGCAAAGAGAGTAAGAGTAGAGAGAGAGAGAGAGAGAGAGAGAGGGAGAGAGAGAGAGAGAGAGAGAGAGAGAGAGAGAGAGAGAGAGAGAGAGAGAGAGAGAGAGAGAGAGAGAGAGAGAGAGAGAGAGAGAGAGAGAGAGAGAGAGAGAGAGAGAGAGGGAGAGAGAGAGAGAGGGAGTTAGAGAGAGTTAGAGAGAGTGAGCGGGGGGGAGAAGGATAAGGGCATATACGTGAGAGAGACGACAGAGAACAAGCTCGAGCTAACGTCGTGCTCATTAAGTCGTTGGGTCGTTAAGTCGTTTACTCGGAACTGCCCTCGAATCATTCGCTCTCTCTCTCTCTCTCTCTCTCTCTCTCTCTTACTCTCCCCCCAGCGAAATTATCCACAAGGAGAAACTGTGAACATGGCAGGAATTTCTCTCGTGTTTCATAGAGTTTCAAAGCAAAAAACGAGTCTGACATTTTTACGATAAATTTACCGTTTATGTAATTTTTCAAACAAAAACTTTCACAGTCGATCGAATTTTTAACCTGGCAAAAAAAAAAAATATATATATATATATGTATATGTTATATACACAAGAATAGGGAAATTATCAAAGACGCTTGGAAAATTATAAATATATGTCTACAATATTTACAATAAAAACAGCCTGCTTGTAATTTTAGTATTTTTTAAACTGTTCGAGAGTGAAGATTTTTTAATTTTTTTTTAAAGCTCGTACCTGACACCGGGAATTATAGTACGCGGCTCTTTTGGATTTCTTTTTTTTTTTTTTCTTAGCGATCGAACGGTAGTGGTCTACGGTCAGGTACGAACTCAAGAGCAAGAAAAAAGGTTTTGTGATAATAAAAGAAAACAATTATGATTATAAATATAATAGGAAGCTTTGCGAGTCAGCTGGTTTGTTAATTCTTCAAATAAAGGCCAAGTAAAAGGCTACTCGATCCAAGGGAGGCTGGTAAAAAAAAAAAAAAAAAATCGTAAAAATTAACGCAATTTTTATTTTCAAACAATCTCCAGTAATTTCTTAAACTAATTAAACGAGACAATAAAATTTCAACAAAAACAAATTTTTCGCAATTCATCAAACTATCATTTATTTGAACCCATAGAGTCGTCTTTTAATGAAAAATAAAACTTTTCAGTGACCATAATAAAAAAAAAAATAGTTCCATAACAGGATTCAGGATTTTAAAATTTTTATGCTTGAAAACTAAAATAGAGTAAAATCGTAAAAAAAAAAAAATATACATATTCAAATTTTTGAGATTAACATTTTTTAAATTTTCGTATCTTTTATTCTTTTTCTTACGTTGGACAAACACATTTTTATAACAAACCCAACATTCTGGTATTTTAAGTTTTTTCCACCCTTGTCTCGTACATTCGAGGCTGGTCTCGCGCTTTTCACATTCTCGTTCCTAATGTCATATCGGCCGGAAAAGGGTGGCAAGGTGTGGGAGTAGGGGGGGGGGGGGGGGGGTGAGAGTTAGCAAGAGAGGGTTGGTTGGTGTGCATGGGGGCGTGAAGCGTGATGGTGGACGAGAGCGTGGTGACGATGTGAATCCAAGCGAACTCAATTAAGCAACACACGAGAGTCAGTCTCATCGTTAGTCTCGTGTGGACAACAAAGTGAGAGGGAGAGAGAAAGAGAGAGACAGAAACCGAGACTGTATGTGACGAGAAGCTTCGAGGTGTTATATATATATATATATATAGCTTCGATGCTATATATGTAGCTTTGAGGTGTTATATATATATATATATATATATATATATATATATATATATATATATATATATATATATACATATAACACCTCGAAGCTACACAAGATGTCCAACAAACCTCGAGTGTATACGCGTTTCCGGTTTCTCAACTCAACACTATAGTGCCTTGTCGCTATATATCAGCACCTTTCTAGGTAGTCTCGTACGCGAGCAATGTCCGATACGTACTGGATATATCTACTTCGTGCAGCCGTGTAGCACGTGACTCATGTCTCATATCGCGTACTTGTCCTTTCTCCGTAGCTACGGATGACCAGAGCGTACGATGCACAATGTCACGTGCGCAAAATTTTCCCCCTCTTTGTCTATCTCTCCCTTGGCTGTCCCTGGACGTGTATATGGGCAATTTCATGTAAACGGGACAAAAATGAAAATTTTCTAAATTTCTCTTCATCACTAATTTCCATTGAGAATAATTATAACTGAGAACAAACATTTTCCTTTTTAATTGGAGAAATCAAATTTTTTGTAATAAAAAATTTTCACATTATATATTCGAGGGATGAAAATTCTCGAAAATTGCTTGAAAATTTTTCCCATCAATGACAATTAAAAATCGCTGATTTATATGAATAAAATTATGTTGGAAATTTTTTGTTTGTGATTTTGGAACAGTTTGTTCGATTAGTAAATGAGATTATTATTATTATTTTTTTTTTAATCACAGAGCCACGTTAGATTGTCATTTTTTCTTATGGCACGAAAGAAAATTTGTTGTACTAATTTTTTACTCTCAGCAGTACACATGATGGTTATTATTTTTATCCAGCAAAAAGTGATGGAGAATTAAATTTTGCACAAAATGGTCCATATATGTTTGGCTATAGATGTACGCAAGGTACTCTCGAGTCGAGGGGTAGTATCCAGCGGTGTGTTCACACCCCGAGAGTTACGCCATGTTGCACGTTTCCCACAGCAATATAGAAGACAAGTGAACTGGGATGCGGCAGGAAAGGGTCGGTGGTGAGGAAGGGGGAGGGGAAATATTCGCGAAAGCTCGAGAGATAGAGAGAGAGAGAGAGAAGGCGTTGACAGGGCCATGGTAGGTTCGAACGAGATTCTCTCCGAGTGTGTTCAACGACGCACGTGATTTTCCAGCTATACACTGTGTGAGTATTTCACATTACACACAAACACACACACACACATATATATATATGTGTATATATAAACATATATATATATATTATATACGATTTTCTATCCCCCCTTCCTCGCTGCTTCATGGAATTGCCATGTGGCAATCCGTCGACTTGCCTATGTACGTTAAAACACCAACGTCAACAACGCCCTCTATTATCATACATATTTACTCGCACTTACCTCCCTGGTATTTGCACCCGTGCATAATTTCATATATATATCTATATATGTTCCTATGTATACGCGTATATATGTATATTTTTCAGCATACATGTATCACTCGAGCTTGCAATATAAATGCACACATATACAGAGTAAACAAACGAAAAAAAAAAAACAAATGAAAAGTAACGTGTACAATGTGACAGAAAAAATAAGAAAATACGAGAATCCTGAGGGCAATTGTGCACGCAGCTCAGGGGAGGATTTACAATCTCGTAGCAATTCTCGACACGAGTCGAATTTTATGTGACATTTATGTTTTTATTCGAGTTTGCGATATTTCTTTAAAAATATATATATATATATATATATATATATATATATATATAAGTCTAAGGAAAATTTTTATGGTGAGGGCTGCATTAAAAAAAAAAAGCCTCCAATGGAGAAATATGCTCTTGGGATAACTCAAGTAATTTTTTCATATTCATTATAATTATAGTAACATATTTTACGTTATATTAATTATACATACGTAGATATATATATATATATATATATTTATATTCAGCTATAATCATTTATATATATATATATATATATATATGTATATATATATCTATATATATTTCTCAAATTCTCTGTCTCGTTTTCACTCGCGTATTCATCCGTTTTTTCTTCCTCTCTTTAAATAAGTCATTTAGTACGAAAATAATTTAGCACGCCTTTCGGGATGGAAATTACGCTAGGCTGCGCATGCGCACTGACCCGATCACTGCTGCCACCCTCCTCGTGTTGATCATCGTTGATTTTTTCATTCTCACTAACGATCCTCACAATTTCATCATTTTCGTCAGCCTCGACGTTTTTTTCATTTTTTTTATCCTCAAGCACCGACGACCACCAACAGTGCCACTTACGATTGCGGCCAATAAATACTAATTGGAAGCCCCGTATGTGACTCGTGAATCACCTTCTGACGAAGATTAGCAATAACGGCATTAGGAAGAATGTTAGCATTAGAAAGAGCCTGTTTATCGGACTGGATGAAAAATTGTAACTTGTTGAGCCACTCGTGTCACCATGACGTGGCCTTTTTGTTGGTAAACCACCAGCCCCATTTCCACCCCCGTACTCCCTGTCGTAATCTGGAAATATAATCAAAATACTTGATTCAGCACATGAAGGAAAATTGTTTGTGCAACATTTTCACGAATGTGCTATTAGATATATATATATATATATATACATATGTCTGTGTACATGGAAACTGGAGAGTGAAATCTCTCATTTGGTATTGCAGTAACACAGCTCGAGCAGACAAACCACTGTGGAAATCACACGAGCTCTCAGAACATTGAGTCGAGGGATTTCATCCCTTAATTCTTCTTCTTTTTTTTCGCTTCTACCTACGTAATAACGTGTGGCTATGCTCTCCATTAGTTATACTCGAAATTAGTGTTATATATATGTATATATATATATACACGTAAAAATGCGAAGAAATTCTAATACATTGAACAATATTAATTGACAAAACATTTTTAATTAACTAAACTATTAATTAGAGGCTAGAAATTATTATTCATGAAGTAATTTTATGGTTAAAAAGTCCCAATTTTTTGTTTTAAAATAGATTTACCGTTTTCGTCAACGGTCAACATTTGAGTGTGACTCAATATTTTTTAAAAGATTTTTTATGCCTTTCTTTTTTCAAAATTAAAAATTTTCGCCAACTTTGGGGATAAATAAATTTGAATATTTTTTATCTCGTTAATTGTTAATTTTGTTGACCATTGAAATTGTTTCGTTTTATGTGCAATAACCCATTTATGTTTATATAAAGTGCAGACACATGCCCTGACAAGACCGCATGGCTTGTACACTTTCTGGTCTGACCGAGAATGTGCGAAACTACTAGCTGTGAAAGCAAACGCGCTACAGCATTCTACGTATTACGGGAGTTCAGTAGTACGTGTGTGTATATGAACAGACAGCCAGAAGCCGCAACTGGCGTCAGCGCTGTACGTATTAAGGGGCCCAGTAGTGAGAGTACGTGTATGAGCGGACACCAGAAGGCCACAGCGCGCTCTCGGTCGGACTGCACACAGAGCCACCGGCTTATTTCATTCCCGGCGGCCACTTTGTTTCCTCAGGATGTTCCAGACTCTCTCTCTCTCTCTCTCTGTTTCTCTCTCTCTCTCTCTCTCTCCCTCGCTCTCTCTCTCTCTCTCTCTCTCCCTCTCTCTCTTGTTATTTCTCTATTTCTATTTTGTCTCTCTCACACCACTCAGTTTTTCACGAGATTTTTCATCTCTCCCTTTCTCGCGGAAACTACACGAGAGGGCAACGTACACGCCGTCTTATTTCCGCAGTACAGCCGCAATAAAGTTTTTCCTCATGGCGAGGGGCAATGGGAGAGGGGGGAGGGGACGAAACGAACGTCTTAACGTACTGGAGGAAAAGGGGAATGTCGGGAGGAGTAAAAATAAAAAGTGTAGAGTGAAAAGCCAAGGAGCTAATTCGCTAGTGAGAAAAACCGACGAGTGAAATCACGTCTGTTTGGCGAACAATGGAAATAAAAAATAATCATCCATTTCCGAAAAAGAGAATTGGAGAAATTAGCATAGAAAAATATCGCAATTTTCTTGTAAATGAATGATCTTTGGATTAATTTTAATTTGGATGAGTTTTATTTAAATGAGATAAATAAGTTTTCTCATCGATCATCAACTGGACAATTCCGCGAAAGCATTAACCACTTCCGCACTTTCCGAAGAATAATTTAGAGCAACTAATAAGGAGAGGCAAATAATTCAATTTTCTTCGATGCAAATAAATTACATTGGAACGAAATAAATTAGATTTGAGTGAAAATGAGATTTATGCAAATGAAAAAAAATCATTTCTTATCAATAATCATCGCGGACTATGATAAACAAATACAATAATTTTTGTTCGATTCAAATAAATTATTTTTGATGAGAATAAATTCGTTTTGATTTAAATGAAATTTATTAAAATTAAACTAATTAATTTTTCATCGATCATCAACTTGGCCAATTTATAAAACTCTTTGGGACTCTTGCGTGTATCAGTTAATGAAAATTTATAGCTTAAAAAACGTCTAAGATTCGGGAACCTTGAAAAGAAAAAAAAAACGTAAATCTAACAAAATTACTGTCTGTTTGGCATGAAATTGAAGCTAAATACAGAATTGTCCGACAAATATGAGTGTCAGGTAGTTTCCCCTTATTTACCTCTCTCTCTCTCTCTCTCTCTCCTCGCGGCCTTCTCGTTTATTTTGAGCTTTAATTGCCTTTCTCGACGCCGAGTCACGAATAGTAAAGTCACGTGGCTCTCGCTCCAAACAGCTTTTTATTCTCTCTAAACTTGTGTGGAGAATTCACTTCGCGTGTTCTCGCAAATCCTCTCACATGCCTTTAATTTTTCTTCGTAAGATTCTCGCTCACTACACGAAGCCACGTCTCGAAACTGCTACGCGGAGAGTTTTTCCCCAATTCGCGTGTGTGTGTGTGCGTGCGCGTGCAAAGTAAAACTCCATACAAAAAGTTTCAAAAATTCCTTTAACCTTTGAATGTGGCACTTTTTCCTATCAGTTATTTGCTCAGTTCGTCTTTTTCCACTTTCAAAGACTGTACAACTCTCATCCCTTTCATCGCTCAACCTCTCCTTTATACTTTTTCCCCAAACTCTAAAAAGCTCTATTGCACGTTAAACTCACTGACAGAATGCACGTTCTCATCCAGAAAAAGTATTGCTACAGCTCTGAGGCCCATTTCCTGGTACGCTCACAATAAAAATCGACTCTTTGTGACTTTTCGGTCTGTTCGTGACACACACAAACCACTAGTGGCCGGAACTGAAGTTTTTGTTTTGTCACTAGAATAAAGTTTTCTTTTTCTTTAACTTTTCAATTCTATCGAAAATTTTTAAAAATTCTTCATAATAAAAATATATATAACATAAAATTTTCATCATTTTTCAAAAAAATTTCGAAACTTTTATCCATTTCAGAAAAAAAAAAAAAAAAAAATCGAAAATAATTTGTCAACGACGCTGAATTAAGTAGCTCGACAATAAATCCTGTCTATTTTGTTGACATTATAAGAGTTGAGAAAATCGTAAAAAAATAAGTGAAGAAATAAGAATAAGGGAAGAAGAGCACACATTGACCAGAAACCAAAGCTAAACTTGGCGTTTCTGTATGGTTGACAAGGAGTGTGACCAAATAATGAAGAGTGAGGGATGAAGGAGGTGGGAAACAATTAATCAGCAAGTGACGGTCAGAAAGAGAAAGAGAGGGTGAGAGAGAGAAAGAGAGAGTGAGAGAGAGAGAGAGAAAGAGAGAGAAAGAGAGAGAGAGAGAGAGAGAGAGAGAGAAAAAGAGAGAGAGACAGACAGACAGACAGACAGAGCTAGAGAGACAGTTTGACGCCCATTTTACTCGTGGCTTGAATCAAGTCACTGAGTATCGGAAAAAAAATATATATATGCGTGTATGTATAAAGCTTTGCACTTTGTCTGCTAAGCTTGGAGGAAGATCTCGTTTCGGTATATACAATGGGAGATCCAATTTATCGAATTGGCAAACGCGTTTAGCCGTGAGCGAAAGGTCGTAAGTTTCGTGAAGCTGGTCAATCTTCTCTCTCGTTGAAGAAAAAGCTGTGGCTTAATACGAATCTATATATGTATATGAAGAAGTTGTTCAGTCGAAGCAATTGAATGTGTATAGATATATAAGGATCGATGAAAGAGTCCTCTCGTGTATGCCAAAGGTACTGCCAGCGAGGACGTCGGCGTCGACGGCGGGAGAAATAGCGAGAGAGAGAGAGAGAGAGAGGTAAAGCATCCGAGATCATTTTGTGCCGCTTCGACTGGCAATCCTGGCGTGCCTCGAGGCTCGCTCCCTCGTTCCCTGCTTCAAATTCGCGTTTCATCAGTCGCTTTCGTTTTTCTCGTAATTGAAAGTAAACGTCGAGGGACCAAAAACTTTTGCCTCGACCAGAATATTTATTTAACTCTAATGAAAAACTATTTTGCCAATCGAAAAATTATACGACTGGTGCTTTACGAAATTTTTAACATTCAAAAAAAAAAAGTCCCAAAATTGATTTTTATTGAGTTGAAAACAAAAATGAATATTAATTAACAGATTAATTTTTTAAAATGAGAATTAAAAGTTGATCGTGGTAAGTAAAATTTCAAGTGAAATAAATTTTTCACTTGTTAGGATAGATTGAAGAAGGATGTCTCTTTCGTGTGGATTTTACATGGTCCATTTTATTTATGAAAAATTGAGAGGAAAGTGCTTGGATTTTCCTACCAGTAGTACAAGCTTGTAAATGGTCAGACAAAAATTCTTATCTCTGTAAATACATTTTGAAGTTGATTAAAAAATTTGAGTAGTGAAACAAACAAATAAGAAACTATTAAACGTGTGTCAGGTAGATTTCGAGAGCGATTTTATTTTCTCACTGTGACCAATTCATCGTCTTCCCTCAGGGAATATCGTCGAAAATATCGCGATGGCTAGAGAGAAAGAGAAATTACCGGATAATGTCATTGTAACTCGCACATATACCGCTGGTCAGAAATAACAGGATCCAAATTTATACGACTGTCACTTATTCATGCAATTTTAGTTTTTACAAATTTAAAATTTACCACGAGCTTAAAATTTATTAAAATTTTGCGAATATATTTTATTTTTACTCCGAGTGTTTGTCGCCGGAATTTAATTTAGGTCGTGCACTGTCGCTATCAAAACTAGCAATAAAAATACATCCTCGAACGTCTTAATCGAATTTCTGCCTTGGCTTATGCTACACCTCTTACGTTCAAGTAGTAACAGTCCATAATTGGTCAAACACAATGGCTGCAAAGGCTTAGATAAATAACAAACGATCTATTCAAATGGATATTGTACAGATGCTTAAAAAATAAAAAAACATTATCTAATTTTTAGCAATAAAAGTATAATCTAAAATATCTAGATGAAATTTTTGGCTGGATGTATCCGACCTGGAATATATATCCAAGTAGTAAAATATCGTAGCCTGTCAGGCACAAACTCAATTTCGCTCTATATAACATCTCAAATGGCTACAGAAATTCGTCTCAAAGAACAAATAAATAACAAACGATTAAACGTGTCAGGCTCGGCTCTATGTCGACTCTATTTTCTCGCTGTCACCAATTCACCCTCCTCCCTCGTTTCCCTCGAGGGATATCGCAGAGGATACACCTGTCACGAGGACGAGGGAGATGGAAAAACTGCCGGATACTGTCATTGCTACTCGGACATGCTGTTGGTCAGGAAAAACAGGATACGGATTTATACTGGCACCACCTGTCCTGACAATTCTCGTTTTTCTCTCTCTCTCCTTCTCTCATTCTTTTCATCCTGAACAGTGAATAGAGCAAGCGAGAGAAATGCACACATGTCTGTGGCTCTGGTGAAAATCGATAGACCACTGGGCATACCAGACCTCCCAGGGGCTCTCTCGTCAAATGTCTCTCTCTCTCTCTCTCTCCCCCTCCCTCTCTCTCTCCCCCTCCCTCTCTCTCTCTCTCTCTCTCTCTCTCTCTCTCTCTCTCTCTCTCTCTCTCTCTCTCTCTCTCTCTCGCTCGCTCTCTCTCTCTCCCTCCCTCACTCTTACCATTTCATTCCCTGTCAATTTCGCGACTGTCTCTCGTGTCGATTCGCTTCCGCATTAATAATAAGTCGATACCTTCGAGGGTGGATGTGAGATTGATCGATTCTGTCATTTCGCGTAGATATCTCTCTCGTTCCTAGCTGGTTATTATTAAGGGAGTTACGAGGCGTGTAAATTACACACCTAGAAAATGACGATTCAACGTATATAGTAAAGTTGAAATCCTCCCGCGAATATCCTCCTGTCATGTTACAAGAGAGTAATGCGAACAATGTAATTCCCGCTGATGGTGTCAACTAACCGCACTATTACTAATACGAGCTATGGAGATATCCAAGCGTCGTGGTATTCGTTGAACGAGCAAAATTCCAATTAAGCTAATTACTCAGTGTCAACGTAATTAGCGAATATCGGGCTAAGATTAATTTTACGTAATTTTATACATTCTCATGAATTTTTTTTTATCTCATTTTTCTTTCATTTTTTTCTCTCCACTGATCATCGTTTATTTCCCTCAATCTTTTGATCTCATAATTTTTAATTACATACATGCACATTTTTATAAATATCAGCATGATATATTTTTGTATGCACTGACCTGGTTCTCGCCACTCCTCGACCTCGTAGTCTATGGGATGCTGTCGTAATTTTTTGTTACCATTTCGACCTGGAATTTTGAAAAAATATAAACGTTTTTTTGTGTGAAAAAATAAAATTCTTCGATAATCAAGAATTAAAATCAATTTTTACGTTAAAAAAAATAAAAAAAATAAAAAATTCTTCAACTAATTTACCGTTCTTTCTTAAGGACGATGTGACTTGATAAGTCGCCTGCGTCGTCGTGGTCGAAGGTGCTGGAATTTCTGCAACACATTAAAAAAAAAACTTTCTTTCAATATCCGCGAAATTTAATTATTAGCATACTGATAAGAATTTTTGAAATGTTTTTTTTTTTTCACTTAATTTGTAGGGAATTTTATTTCCATATCCGGTGCAAGAATTCTTGGGATATAACATCATGGCCTTTTGGTTTTGGATAAAATGGATGAAATGGATAGCATACTATCCACTTCCAATTATTAGCATACTGATAAGAATTTTTCAAATGTTTTTTTTTTCACTTAATTTGTAGGGAATTTTATTTGAAATCGATTAATTATTATTTCCACATCCGGTTCAAGAATTCTTGGGATATAACATCATGGCCTTTTGTTTTCGATAAAATGGATGAAATGGATAGTCAAGTGGCTTCAGACACTATGCAAGAAGACCCAGAGCATGGTTCTGCTATATAGAGTGTCGACAACAAAGTTTCGAGGGACAACGAGGAGGCCAAGAGAGAAACGTGGTTGCTTTACTTGCTGAGAGAAAAGTGAGAGAAGGGGTTGAACATGATGGGAGACGATAGAGAGGGAGTGAACGGATTTTGTGTCGGAGATTCTGTGGAAAACCTGTGGAAGGAAATAAGAGAAAGGGATAGAGAGGGAGAGGGAGAAAAAGTTATTCGAGCGTACACGAGTAGAGAAGTAAATATACATTATTATGCTGGATACCAAGTTGGAAGCAATCGAGGAAACGACTTGGGACCATCAATGTATTTCTACCCATAGACGTAATATATATATATATATATATATATATATA
>CAVLGY010000144.1:0-14357 GCA_963669185.1 Dyspetes luteomarginatus | reverse complement strand
GTGTACAGAGCGATAAAACTCGTCGCCCTCACGAGATTTCACTTCTCGTTTCTCTCGCATTTCGAAAAATTCTTTTCCCGATATTCTCAACAAGTTTTCGCATCAGTCGTTTTTTTTCCACCTCCCTTTCATCGTTGAAAAAAAAAAAAATTGTCATAAAAAAACGTTTTTTTTTGTTTTTTGCTCAAAAACTGAGGACGATGAGGGGAGGAGGCTGGGGGGTAGGAGGCTGCGGTGGTGTGTGGCTTGGCCGAAAAGGATCGTTGGGAGGAAAGGATTTGTGCGGTATAAGGGTAGTTATCGCAGTTAACCTTGTTACAGGTCACGGTAGAGAGAATCACCCCGTTGTGTCTCTCATCCTCCTCTCCCCTCTGCCCTTCCCCTTAAGGCCTTAAGGAAGTGAGAACGTGGAAGTTTGCCTCGGGGCTACAACAGAGACCACTCGGCACACGATTTCTACTGTGCTGTACCGCAGTTAAAGCAATATATATATATATATATATATATATATATATATACATATATATATATGTGTACATAGAGAGGGAGGAAGAAATTTGCCAGACGCGCCTGGCCCACTTCCGGTACGTGTACTGAGGTTTGCCACCGCCAAGGGATAATTTGCCATTTGGTTTGCCATTTGGATTTTGTGCAGTAACTCAAACTTGAAATTCTTTCCCACCGATTTAGTTCAAGTCTAGTCATACACAGACACAGAATAGAAACAATTAAGGACCCTCAAATTTATAAATATGTGAGAAGTAATAATAAAGATGAAATTGTTAACGATTTAACGACTGTGAGTTACCTTCAGAGCATTTTGTATTAATTCGAAATTTTGACTGCAAAAAAAGGATTTCGTAACAAAAAAATCGACGACAAAATATTTCTCCGAAAAAATATTCGTCAGACAGACCCTCAAATTTATAAATATGTGAGAAGTAATAATAAAGATGAAATTGGTAACGATTTAACGACTCTGAGTTACCTTCAGAGCATTTTGTCCTAATTCGGAATTTTGGCTGCAAGAAAAAGGATTTCGTAACAAAAAAATCGACGACAAAATATTTCTCCGAAAAAATATTCGTCAGACAGAATATCCGTTTTAACGTAAATGTCCCAATGGCCGATCACCTGAGAAAGACGTCCCAGTCACAGGCACAGAATAGAAACAATTAAGGACCCTCAAATTTAAAAATATGTCAGGAGTAATAATAAAGATGAAATTGGTAACGATTTAACGACTCTGAGTTACCTTCAGAGCATTTTGTCCTAATTCGGAATTTTGGCTGCAAGAAAAAGGATTTCGTAACAAAAAAATCGACGACAAAATATTTCTCCGAAAAAATATTCGTCAGACAGAATATCCGTTTTAACGTAAATTTCCCAATGGCCGATCGCCTAAGAATCGTCACTGGACGATCGTCACTGGACATCCATAAAAAAGCGTATTTCTGTATTTTTTGCTCACATATTCTGTTCAGTAACTGGGACGTGTCTGGCCACTGGGACGTTTACCTTACCACAGGACATATATCCTGTCCGGTATATTTTGTCTTCGGATATTTTGTCCACAGAAATTTATCCAGACACCAGCAAAAGTAAATTTAAAAAAAATGATTACGCATATTTTGCATATTCTTGTTACTGGAATAATTTTTTCACTGTACTTTTTGGGAGGAATAAACTAGAAAAATATTTTTTTCTTATTATAATTTTAAGAATTCATCACATTTTATTCTATTTCCGGTGATAAAACGTATCTGAATATCGCGAATAATAGTTTTCGAGGGCTCTCCGTGAAATTCAAATTGATAGATTTTTTCCTACAAGAATTTTATCTGGAGGCGTCTCCGTCAGCCAGATCTTTTTTTTTTTTTTTTTTTTTTTTTTTTAATGACACTTATATACATTTTTTCCGCTCCACTCGAAACTTCGATCAAAAACCTCATTAATTCGAGGAATAAATTTGATCGAGTGCCAACCAAGAGTGTAGCGACTCTCGATGTGATCAGCAGAGTCTCGTACCCGAGAGAAAACTCGGGCTGCTTTAATTGTCATCATAGCGAGAGCAACACAGCGTTACCAATACCATCGAGAATACGGAAACGAACTTGGCTCGATTGGATTATCTTCAATTACTTGAGAATCCACGGGGATTTCGGTGTGTGAGAACTCGTGAGCATTTCTCTAGTTATATATATATATATATATATATATATATATATATATATATATATATATATACTATACTACTACTATTCTACTATAGAGAAATGTTGAATAAATATATATATATATATATATATATATATATATATATATATATATATATATATATATATATATGTATATATACTCTCCTTATTTCGCTATTTCGCGTACAGAGAGCCGAAAGTCATTTCCTCCTCATGTTTCTGAATTTGACATGAACTTCTTTTCCACGAGAGAGCTCAAAATTCTTATTCTATCCCCCGGAGCGTAATCGTAGCTGAGCAAAAAAAAATGTATATAAACTTGACCCATTCTCGTGAACCTGGAACTTTGGAAGAGAAACCTCTAATTAAATTACTTAATTTTCTAGGGTTTTTTAATTAATAGACGAGGAATAGCTACGAATTCTTTGTCCACTTTTTTTAATTATTATTCATCATTGCGAGAAAAGCTGCTTTTAGTTTTATTACAGGAATTAATTAGAGGCTTAAAAAAATAGTATTATAAATATTATAAAATTGAACTGAAATATTCAGGACAATAATGTGCAAAAATTAATTACTTTTTTTATTATTATTCAACATTGCGAGAAAAGCTGCTTTGCAGTTTTATTACAGGAATTAATTAGAGGCTTAAAAAAATAGTATTACAAATATTATAAAATTGAAATGAAATATTCAGGACAATAATGTGCAAAAATTAATTACTTTTTTTATTATTATTCAACATTGCGAGAAAAGCTGCTTTGCAGTTTTATTACAGGAATTAATTGGAGGCTTAAAAAAATAGTATTACAAATATTATAAAATTGAAATGAAATATTCAGGACAATAATGTGCAAAAATTAATTACTTTTTTTATTATTATTCAACATTGCGAGAAAAGCTGCTTTGTAGTTTTATTACAGGAATTAATTAGAGGCTTAAAAAAATAGTATTATAAATATTATAAAATTGAACTGAAATATTCAGGACAATAATGTGCAAAAATTAATTACTTTTTTTATTATTATTCAACATTGCGAGAAAAGCTGCTTTGCAGTTTTATTACAGGAATTAATTAGGGGCTTAAAAAAATAGTATTATAAATATTATAAAATTGAATTGAAATATTCAGGACAATAATGTGCGAAAATTAATTACTTTTTTTATTATTATTCAACATTGCGAGAAAAGCTGCTTTGCAGTTTTATTACAGGAATTAATTAGAGGCTTAAAAAAATAGTATTATAAATATTATAAAATTGAACTGAAATATTCAGGACAATAATGTGCAAAAATTAATTACTTTTTTTATTATTATTCAACATTGCGAGAAAAGCTGCTTTGCAGTTTTATTACAGGAATTAATTAGAGGCTTAAAAAAATAGTATTACAAATATTATAAAATTGAAATGAAATATTCAGGACAATAATGTGCAAAAATTAATTACTTTTTTTATTATTATTCAACATTGCGAGAAAAGCTGCTTTGCAGTTTTATTACAGGAATTAATTGGAGGCTTAAAAAAATAGTATTACAAATATTATAAAATTGAAATGAAATATTCAGGACAATAATGTGCAAAAATTAATTACTTTTTTTATTATTATTCAACATTGCGAGAAAAGCTGCTTTGTAGTTTTATTACAGGAATTAATTAAAGGCTTAAAAAAATAGTATTATAAATATTATGAAATTGAACTGTAATATTCAGGACAATAATGTGCAAAAATTAATTACTTTTTTTATTATTATTCAACATTGCGAAAAAAGCTACTTTGCAGTTTTATTACAAGAATTAATTAGAGGGTTAAAAAAATAGTATTATAAATATTATAAAATTGAACTGAAATATTCAGGACAATAATGTGCAAAAATTAATTACTTTTTTTATTATTATTCAACATTGCGAGAAAAGCTGCTTTTAGTTTTATTACAAGAATTAATTGGAGGCTTAAAAAAATAGTATTATAAATATTATGAAATTGAACTGTAATATTCAGGACAATAATGTGCAAAAATTAATTACTTTTTTTATTATTATTCAACATTGCGAAAAAAGCTACTTTGCAGTTTTATTACAAGAATTAATTAGAGGGTTAAAAAAATTATATTATAAATATTATAAAATTGAACTGAAATATTCAGAAAAATAATATGCAATAATTACTAGCAAAAGTCACTGGAATTCAGTAAAATCATTCCTTTAGCATAACTTTTACAATGGACTGTACAATATACATGTAATATTTTACTGACTCGTCAAATTCCTCAGAGCAACTGATCTGTGATATAACTGAAAGTACATTAAAATTCTTTATATTTATATACATTGCATTAAGTTATATAATATATATTAATATGCAATGCTATAGTTTTATAAAACAATAATTTTCGCTGTCCTGAAAAATATTGTGCGATATATCGGGCGAGGTACCTACATGTATAATTACCTGAATTGTACTAAATTTTTCGACATGCTCCAAAAAAATCGTGTTCCATATACATCACATATATACATAAGCCCTGGGACTCTGGTCGTATGGGGCAGTCAGGAAGTATATATATATATATATATATACTTCGTGACTGCCCCATATACATATATATATACGATGTACTCGTTAAAACTCTCAACAATAATGCGAAGTGGGTATGCGTGCTCGAATAAAGCTCTCTAGTTATAGTATAGATAGCCCTCGCCGTTCACACCGGAAGTTCTCGATTTCGCGTCCGTACGGAGCGTAGACTTGTTCCGAAGGACATACGAATAATTCGCGTACTGCGAACACCGAGAGCTTTTCACGAGAGCACTGGTCTCTATATACACACATTCCTACTCCTCGTACACCGAGGCTGTATCTATTTACATCTTTGATAGCTGCATCCATCCACTCTTGCGAAACGAGAGAATCGCTCAACGTTCTCTCTCTCTCTCTCTCTCTCTCTCTCTCTCTCTCTCTCTCTCTCTCTCTCTCTCTCTCTCTCTCTCTCTCTCTCTCTCTCTCTCTCTCTCTCTCTCTCTCTCTCTCTCTCTCTCTCTCTCTCTCTCTCTCTCTCTCTCTCTCGATCAACGTTCTCTCTCTCTCTCTCTCTCTCTCTCTCTCTCTCTCTCTCTCTCTCTCTCTCTCTCTCGCTCTCTCGCTCTCTCGCTCTCTCTCTCTCTCTCTAGTCCCCTCAACTGGCAGTCCACAGGACTGCAGCCACAGAAGCCATCTGTGAGAAATACCGGAGAGAGAATCTCACTCTCGCTGGAGAAGTCCTAGGGGATTTACGTAAAGCCCTCGCGAGCTTTCCTAAGTTTCGTGAGCGAGGGTGTGGGGGGGGGGATATGTATATAACTGGCCAAGCACAATCCTAGATAAAGAAAAAAAAAATGATTCTCTCACTTTCCAGTGTTTAAGAAAATAAATCATCTCGAATCATTTCATTTTCATTCAAAGAGAAATTTTATATTTTCAACAATTATCGTCATACAAATAGATTTATGATGTTGACAAATTTTTTTGATTTACGAAAATGTGAAAAAAGCCACATAATAATTTATCTATGATGCTTTATTCTAATCTTTCCAAGCATCTTCATCTTGGCATGACGACGCTCATTGGGGTTGTTCGTAATTAACGACAGTGCATAAATAATATGGAATAAATTAACTCGCATTATATATTTATTTAGAACATGCCAAACGATCCAACATAGTGTGGGTTGTCACTTTATTACTTTCTCCTCTCTCCATATCCATTTAAATATAAAATGTATGGGACATTTTAGACGAAATTGTTCAAGCTGTTTTTCTTCCTTTTATTATTTTATTGAGCAACAGAAAAAGCATACGAATATTATTATTATTTTTTTAAAATATCGATTAGATCATTAAGAAATAATCAATTTTTCTGAAATTTATTACAATAAATTCTTTGATGAAAAAATAATAATTTCGTTCCAGTAAATAGAGTTTGATCAAAAAAATTATTATATTTTTCTTAAAACATTTAGTCTAAATCTTTCGTTATTTTACATCGAGAAACTAATATCCATTCGAAATGAAGACTATTAAATATAATTTATCGATATTGTTTAATTGAAAAACCAATGAAAATAATTTTCTGACAAAATAATGTGCAGAATTTTCTGATGAGTTGCGTTCCATGAGTAATTTTTTTACTCTGGTAAGTTCTAGTCTGTGAAATATTTTTGTTGTATGGTCACAAAACATATACCAAGAGGAAACGTAAAAGAAAAATTAGTTAAGGTGAAAACAGCTCTGTCGATTTGGTCAGAAATAGCCCATATATATATATACATATAGAACGTACAGAATGTCTTATATATAATACTATATATTAACATTTAGTAAAATAATAAGCTCTAGACGTCGTTTCCACGAGGTCTTGGCATTATATTAATATGTATGCAAACTAGCTATATAGTATATTTAATATATAAATATTCATGCAATAAATTAAAAGGCAGTCTCGTAATGAAATTTCATTTTGTATGATGCAGAATCCTGTGGCAATATCCTTCGAGATCTTCTGGATGATTTTCGAGCCTATATTATTCGGTGTTACTGGGACTCAGATAAAAATCAACGAATTAGACGGCAGCATGGTTTATTTAAGTCTTGGCTGTTTAATTGCTGGTATCGTGATAAGAATATTCGTAACTGTTCTCGTTGGGATTGGCTCGAGGCTCAATCTCAAAGAAAAAATTTTCATCGCTTTCGCGTGTATGGCAAAAGCCACAGTTCAAGCTGCTCTGGGACCAGTGACCCTTGACGAGATCGATCACTCTCAACCCGATCAAGTTCGTTATGCCGAAACGACTCTGACACTCTGCGTTCTCTCGATTTTGCTCACAGCACCAGCCGGTGGAATTATCATTTCATTATCGGGCCCAAAACTTCTGACAAAAACGACCGAGCCTGTTGTACCACCTGAGGGTTGGAGAACACGAAGACCTTCAATAAGAGATATATCGATCATCAACGAGGATCCCGATCTTGAAGAATCGGCCGGTAATGGAAAACCCTGAAGATCCTCAAAATTTTATAGAAAGAGAGGGAAAAAAAAAAGAGAAACAAATTTTTAAATATTGTCAAATATGCGTTAAAAAGCAATGTGACATTTTTTTTTTGTTACTGCAGACTGGAAATTCATTCTACGAGGAAAAATGTGAAATATTGCGGGTTAATAATTATAAATAATTTTTTTTTTTTTTAACTATTTTCACTTGAATTTTTTTTATCATCGCACAATTACTCCAAGAATTTATGAAAATTCAAGTGAAAATTTTGAAAAGCTATTTAGGTACCGCTAATATTGAAAAATTGGCCATTTTTTTTTTTTTAATCTCGGATATTAATGTCACGTAAATTCGAGTCGATGATGATGATGATGATGATGATATACAGATATATATTCGTCGTGAGCGAAGAGAAACGTGCTGGCTGGAATGACGCCTTTCTTCGCTAATCTTGTACATAAATAACGCCTAATTTAACCTAGATTTAACGTTGCTATAAAAATATATGAAGCACCAATAAGTGTCAAAGATGATGGATAAAAGGTGAAAAAAAATCCAAAAATGGAGAAAGATAATAAACATTATTTTTACGAAATTGGGTATTTTGCTCAACGTTTCTTGTATTCTTTACCGAGCATTTCACTCGCTCGGTGTCAACTCTTCTTTTTTTTTTTTAATATTCAAACGACATAAAAGGATTAAAAAGAGATCTGAGCAGAGTTAGGCGAGACACGAGCATCGATGTGAAGAAATATCGCAGACAAAACAAATTTCGAGGTTCGTGAAAGAAAAAAATTAAAGGGCTGGAGGGACAAAGGTAGGTATGATTAAACAGGAATATTACTTAATAATAATAATAATAATAATGATATAATTTTTATAATGATAAAAATATGAGAAATGCGGTAGAATTTAATAAAATTATTGAAAAATTATCACAGCTCGATAAATTATTATTTAAAAAAATTCAACTACATTTCAGTCGAGTATGTTATTATTCAATCACACACGAAAAAAGTCACTAGAATTTCTGAATTAATTTATACTAATGAATATTTATACACTTAATCTATACATGTGGATCAAAATTGTAATTTGTTTTCTTGATCAGCATGCGATGATTGGGAAGAATTGGAAATCACCGGATCTCAAACGAGGGTGGAAATCATAGAGACTCTTAAATATTAAAATATGACTACTAGTGATAATAAAATTCGCCCACATTTTCTTTTCAGCACTCTCATTATTATAATTTATATATCATTTTATGCAAAAAAAAAAAAAAAAAACGTATATATTTGTTTATAATCAAAGAGCTCGAAGATGCGAAATATTTTTTAATTTTTCTTCTTTCTCAAATAATTCGTTTGGAATTGAGAGAAAGTTTTTTTTTTTTTTTAATTAAAAAATAATGGGTGGATGGTAAATTCGATGGGTGAATATATTTGGTTCTCGGAGATCATCAGGGTGACATGTTGACCGCAAATGTCGACATGATGGTGCTGCTGCTGGCGCTATTTCTCACTCTATATGGATCTTGAAGTCCTCCATGACTAGCAGGTATTTTTTCACTTCCATGTCCGATACGTCGTCGCAGAGCGTGATATACTTTGCTCTTAAGTACAAAGAGAATAAATATCAATAGACCCTGAAGACAATTGAAGGTGTCGGATAGATAAAATAATTCATTTCGCCAACTGAGATTTCTCGCGTAATGATTTAAAATCGATGAGACAACCTCGGGAACCCAAGAAACTCCCATTACGATAAAGAGCTTCACGTTCATTATCAGCCTGAAAGAAAATTATTTTTTATTTATTATTATTATTTTTCATTCGTTTTGTATTTTTGTAAATTTTCAACAATCTAATTTGTGGTAAAATCAGACTCGTTACTAACTTTGTTCTGTCGGAACGAAATCTTCTACTTCGTGGATCCCCTGGCGTTGCCATAACCCTCGTTATTTCAGCCTTTACTTTGCTACAGTATTTCGCGGTGAGTATAAAAAATACGACGTTCGCTATCAGCTGTAACGTGACTGGCCCAACGAAGAATATTATTTCACCGTAAAAATTAATATTTCCTGCAATTAAAAAATATAATTAAATCACAATTGATTATTATCATTATTCATCATTATTCTTCTATATTTATATATTTTTTCATGATCATTATTATTATTATTATTATTTAATATATTTAATATAATAATATTTTTCGTGATTTCAAATTATTTCATCAATCAGTGAAATCTTACGGTGAATTGGATTATAAAAGTGTAGCGAGAGAGTTAATTCTTTTATTTCCATAAACTTTGGTGATAATATGCATACGCGTGCATTAAGTCAGATTTAATTACGTTCCATCGGGCTCAACCGAAAAACGATGCACGGACAAGGGAGTTCTCTTTGCATGAAGTGGAAAAGGCAAAAGAGAGATGGAACGAGGGAGAGAAGAAACGTACAATGAGAAAATTTACATTTGCGGTTACGTTCTCTCCTCTGTAACATTGCTACGGATTCCAAGCTATATACATACTATATATATACATATATATATTATATATATATACTCTATATATATATATACTCTATATATATATATATTATATATATATACTCTATATATATATGTGTGTGTGTGTACATGGGTTATTCCAGGCCAAATCGACAGGACTGGGACCCTCACTACTTATTTGGTTCCGGTGACTTTCTGTTGGAATTCCAGACTTGGTCGAAAGATTCGACTGCATAAAAACACAGATTTTCCGCAGTTTCTCTGCGTTTTCGTGCAAATGAAATAAGATAGTAAGGCCCAAATCGGTTATGAATATAATTGGAAGGGTACGAATAGAATAATGGATGGGGCTCGTAAAAGAACGAAGGACATCGTAGGTATGGAATAAATCTAAAAAAATATATAGATATGTATATATAAATAATAATAATTCTAAAAAATAATCATAATACTGAGAGAACATTGTGAGAGTTCCTGTGAAATTGTCCTGGAATGCCCTATACGAACGAAGGACATCGTAGGTATGGAAAAAATCTAAAAAAATATATAGATATGTATATATCAATAATAATAATTCTAAAAAATAATTATAATACTGAGAGAACATTGTGAGAGTCCCTGTCAAATTGTCCTGGAATGCCCTACAAGAACGAAGGACGTCGTAAGTATGGAAAAAAACTAAAAAAATATATAGATATGTATATATCAATAATAATAATTCTAAAAAATAATTATAATACTGAGAGAACATTATGAGAGTTCTTGTCAAATTGTCCTGGAATGCCCTATACATACCAACAGTATGTACACTTTTTCACATAGACAAATAAGGTGCATATATGCACATATATTGTATATATATGTTGAAAATCCTGCCAAACGAGGGTCGTTGGTACGGTATTCGAAGGGTTCTAAAACTTGTGTTGTGTGTGATCAGGGACCTTTGCGTTAATATAATACTCGCTGTGTATACCAGGTGGACAAACTGTCACGTTGAAAACAGTCTCTGAATGAGGAGAGACCACAAAGAGCGAGAGAGAGAGAGAGAGAGAGAAAGAGCGAGAGAGGAAAGGAGCGAGAGAGAAGGAGAGAAAGAGCGAGAGAGAGAGAGAGATAAAGAGAGAGAGAGAGAGAGATAAAGAGAGAGAGAGAAGGAGAGAGAGAGATAAAGAGAGAGAGAGAGAGAGAAGGAGAGAAAGAGCGAGAGAGAGAGAGAGAGAGAGAAGGAGAGAAAGAGCGAGAAAGAGAGATAAAGAGAGGGAGAGAGAAGGAGAGAAAGAGCGAGAGAGAGAGAGATAACGAGAGAGAGAGAAGGAGAGAAAGAGCGAGAAAGAGAGATAAAGAGAGAAGGAGAGAAAGAGCGAGAGAGAGAGAGATAAAGAGAGAGAGAGAAGGAGAGAAAGAGCGAGAAAGAGAGATAAAGAGAGAAGGAGAGAAAGAGCGAGAGAGAGAGAGATAAAGAGAGAGAGAGAAGGAGAGAAAGAGCGAGAAAGAGAGATAAAGAGAGAAGGAGAGAAAGAGCGAGAGAGAGAGAGATAAAGAGAGAGAGAGAAGGAGAGAAAGAGCGAGAAAGAGAGATAAAGAGAGAAGGAGAGAAAGAGCGAGAGAGAGAGAGATAAAGAGAGAGAGAGAAGGAGAGAAAGAGCGAGAAAGAGAGATAAAGAGAGAAGGAGAGAAAGAGCGAGAGAGAGAGAGATAAAGAGAGAGAGAGAAGGAGAGAAAGAGCGAGAAAGAGAGATAAAGAGAGAAGGAGAGAAAGAGCGAGAGAGAGAGAGATAAAGAGAGAGAGAGAAGGAGAGAAAGAGCGAGAAAGAGAGATAAAGAGAGAAGGAGAGAAAGAGCGAGAGAGAGAGAGATAAAGAGAGAGAGAGAGAGAGATAAAGAGAGAGATTCTGTAAAACTCGGTGTCTCTGTACATACCGCGTACAACTACGAATCCATGACCGGGATTCTCTTTCTCTCTCGCTTTCCCTCGTGGTCGTGGAATTTAATTAATTTTCCTAGCTTCGTTTTGCAGCACCATCTCTGCCTCTTCCTTTTCCAACCTTGTCGCAGTTTCTATACATATCTTCTGCACCGCTCAAATTTTCTCTTTCTCTCTCTCTCTCTCTCTCTCTCCCTTTCCACACCGATTTCTCTCGTCATTCGTTGGCCGCTGCCCGTGCTCGTTCATAGTGGTCCGAAGCCCTCGTTTGTAGTAGTTCGTGGCGATTCAGAGTCGTCTCGCGGCAATTGAAATACTAATGACTCGCCCGTTTCGCATTCCATTCTCCGTTTTTTTTTCTTCCTTTTTTCCTTGTCTCCAATGCCGCGCAGCCTAATGAGTCGTAATGACGTTTCCGGGTCCGGGTTCAATCTCGCTTTCTTCCCCCCCCCCCCTCTCTCTCTCTCTCTCTCTCTCTCTCTCTCTCTCTTCCACGAAAGCTACGATCGATCACATCGTAATCAATTCAACAGAGAGCATTTGAAACTTTTCAATCTTCCTGGGAATCTCGGGCTATCCGCTCTTGCAGATTTTTTTTTTTTTTCACTCACAGAATTGCCTAACTATTTTTAATTAACCCACAAATCAGAGAGACTATGACGTTGCATTAATTATAATTCAGATATTTCCTTTTATATATAATATATATAATATAATATTATATATATAACTTATATATACTATATATATACCGCTATATATATAATATATGTGTAGTACTTTTTAATATATATATATATATATATAGTTGATGATGCAGTTGCATACTAACGTTCGAACCAGCAGCTATCGATGCCAATATTCGGACGAAGATAGTTTGCCAGTAACTCGGTGTGATCAGCCGTGACGCCCATGCATGTTACAAAAAATGCAAAACCCCAAGCGTACAGTGAATACATGACAAAACGTTTTTTGAAAGCTCTGCTACGTCCTCCGGAAACTGCAGCTCCACCAAGACCACTGAAAAAATAAAAAAATTATTTAAAAAAAACTAGGAACAAAAAGACCGGAGCTTTGCGTTTCACTGCGACAATTGATGAGCAGAGGGGAAGGGGGAATTTGATAATTTGATAATAGCTTGACGAATTTTTCGATTTTTTTTTTTCTTATTACCAAATTCTGTACGAGCCAGAAGAAAGTTTGAGCTATGCCGATACGAGACCATATCACTAAATTTTTCCCAAAAATCAACACTTAAATTTTCCACAGACTAAACTGCATGACCATTTGTTTATTTTTACGATTTTAAAATATCCGAATAAAATTTACATGGCATATTCTGCAATTAATAACTCAAAACGAAAAAATACTTTTTATGACCTATGAGTGGAAACGTTATTTTTAAAATTACATTTAAACTCATTTCTATATATATATAGCAACTATTCGTCAACTCTTGCCCAATAAAGTGGCCCGATAATTTCACATAATTGACCTATTACCAATAACGAAATTTTCAGAAAAATTCTGCACAGCTGGACGGATGTCAATTATTAAATTCTGAACAAAAGGAAATTCCTCAGTTCGTTAATTTACAATACAAAACATGAAAAAAAAAAAAACAAATGTAAATTGGCCATTTCTTGAACGGCCAATAACTGAAACATTTTCAACACATATATACATCTCTGCAATTTTTTCTATCTCCTTCTCGACTTTCTCTATCTCGTTCTTTCTCTTGTGGGGGCGTCTTCTTCGTTGTTATATTATGACGAAACTTCTTTCCTCTCGTGGCGATCTATTTTCGTAACTACGGCTACATCCCGCGCTTTTCAGCGTATTGCCGCGAGGGCGACCGACTAAAAACACAAATAGAGAAGAACCGCTGGAGAGTGAAAGAACGGGTGGGGGTTGGCAAAGGGGGTGGGGGAGGGACGTGTGAGGAGCGTGCGCTCGTTTTTTGTTATACTGAGGCGTATACTGTATATATATATATATATATATATATATATATATATATATAAATCTACATATATATGTGTATATATATACTGTGTATATATACATACATATAGAGCACCAACGATGAAACACATTGTTCGAACCGTTGAGGCTGCGAGTTTGCGAATAGCGAGATGACAGGGGGCGCCTTATGACGCTTGGGGCTATTAAAGGGGTGCCAGTACTGAGGGAAAATGACGACAACAACGAGGACTCGACAACGATGTTGCAATACGGGGCTATTTCGCGTATGCTGCTGCTCAAACAATGCTGCTTTATTCTTGCACGTTTTGCCGCTATCTGTCTTACTTGCCAGGGTGCAGTCTATGCATATTGGTATGAGTACGCATGTATGTATATGTTTCGTATATGGATTTGTACACGTATACATAATGATGGAGTCCTCGTGTACGCCATGCAGTTTTCTCCAGGCGTCTCAGGGACGTGGCAAAACAATGAGACCCTTGAAAACATACTGGCCACCTGGCTCGTATCTCGTCCGATCATTCTCTCTTTCTCTTTCTCTCTCTCTCATTCTCTCTTTCTCTTTCTCTCTCTCTCTCATTCTCTCTTTCTCTTTCTCTCTCTCTCTCTCTCTCTCTCTCTCTCTCATTCTCTCTTTCTCTTTCTCTCTCTCATTCTCTCTTTCTCTTTCTCTTTCTCTCTTTCTCTTTCTCTCTTTCTCTTTCTC
>CAVLGY010000143.1:2500-21505 GCA_963669185.1 Dyspetes luteomarginatus | reverse complement strand
CCTCGCTCCGAAAGTTTCACAGGCCGCGGGTAGCGTTGCTGCAGGCTGTCGGGAGCGAGAGCCTCGGTCTCTGCCTACCCCGCCCGCCTGCTTGCTTGCTTACTTGCTTGCTTGCTTGCTCGCCTGCCCGGTCGCCGAGTTGTACGTGTATCGGGTCGGTATCGAGGCGGAACGACGAGAGCTCGCGAGACAGAAAGAGAGAGAGAGAGAGAGAGAGAGAGAGCGAGAGACAGAGAGAGAGAGAGAGAGAGAGAGAGAGACCGACAGAGGGTTCCGCGGGTTATATCTACTGCGAATCCTACGCGATGTTCTACAAGGCGATTCAAAAACTTTTAAATTTTGTCCAATCGACAAACACCACGAGAAAAAAAAAAAATGATTAATAATCTCATGCGATTTTGTCAATCACGATTCTACGATTTATATTTTCCTTCGCTAATTCTTAACGCTCAATTATTTTACAGCTTTTTTTAACTTTCCGCTTTATCGATCTTTGCGAAATTGTCCAGTCAATAATGACTCAGAATGGACATCCAATTTGTAAATATTTTTTATTATCCTACGAAAGATCTCTGATAGGCAGCCCTTATCAGCTGTTTCCACAATGAGAAATTTTTTTTTCTTTTATCCACATACAGCGAGTGATTTAATCACAAAAGTATCACACCAAAGTTTTTTGAGCTTTGTGCGTAATTATATATATATAATTTTATATATATATATGTATATATACATACATAGGACTAGACATACATGAAACACCCAAAAGTCATTTGGTAACACGAACGACGATATATTAACGAGATTTTTTTTTTTTCATCCTCATTAGAATTCTCCCAATACACAAGGATTTTTTTCGTTGTAGCATTTCCTGTTGCCAATGACGTATATATATATATATATATATAGCATATACATAGTATCGACTTGGGCGCGGACGAGAGAAGTTTTAGGGCTTTTTTTCTCGTCTCTCTCTCTCTCTCTCTTCGACGTCACGTGAATTCCCCGTCGATACAGGTTTTAAAGGACTCTTTTCTCCTGCTCTTCCCGTTTGTCGAAGGATGAGAGAGAGAGAGAGAGAGAGAGAGAGAGAGAGAGAGAGAGAGAGAGAGAGAGAGAGAGAGAGAGAGAGAACGCAGTACTCCCGTGAGCACAGTCCACGTTCTCTCGTCTCTCTCTCAATTTCACCGATTCCTTCGAAAGCCCCAGCAGCACTCTTCTCATGAATGAATGAAGAAGAAGAAGAAGAAGAAGAGCGAGGGCGAAGAACGCACTACGACTCCTCAGATGGAAGATTCACGCAAGAATTTCTATGCTATGTATAAAAACGTATATATATACATATATATATATATATATATATCTGAAGAGTCGTAGTGGGTTCTTCGCCCTATATATATGTATATAGGGCTCTTATATATATATATATACACGTACAGATGCGCGTGATGTGAGACCGATGCTAGGAACGCTTGTGCGTAGCAAGAATTCACCGTTCCTTTGTACATCACCTCTCTTTTCCTCCTTTTCCTGTTTCTCTCTCTCTCACTCTTTTTTATTTTCTTCACGGTCATATTTCTTTCTTCATCCGACGCTCTTTGACCGCGCGCTTGTACCCTGCAAAGTTTTGCGCGCCCGGACGCCGCCCCTCTCTTTCTGCGTGGCCGCTCAGCGGGTGAATATTACGGCGAGGACGTGGTGGTGATAGAAACGCAAGAAAATTTCCACCTCTGGCTTTCCTTTGCCCTATTTTTCGCATTCTGCAACGCCAACGCGGGGCTGCATTATATATATATATATATAAATATACATTTTCCAATGAAATATATATAAATATACATTTTCCAATGAAATATATATATGTATACATTTTCCAATGAAATATATATATATATATCATTGTGAGTGGGGAAAATGTAAAAAAAGAAAATTACACATACTCGTATAAATATTGCATATGGAAGTGGAATCACATGTAGGATAATTCCAGGGAAGCTGATGGAACGTCAGAGAGGAAGCGCGCGAGTGGAGTTGGATAAATCTTCAACATATCGATTTAACGAATTTTTATCGCTCTCCTTTTATTATTATTTCAATAGGAAATGGCGGAAAAAAAAATGGTGATTCTGCATTGATTAAGAAATTACGTTGTACAGATGGGATTGGATTTTGAGTACATGAAAAATATTTTTTAAGGCGATGTGGTATTCCTCTGTCGGTAACAAAAACTTCGTACCAAATTTCTCCCAAACGGTTGACCTTTGGGACGAACGGTTGACCTTTTGGACGAACGGTTGACCTTTTGGACGAACGGTTGACCTTTTGGACAAACGGTTGACCTTTTGGACATACGGTTGACCTTTTGAACAAACGGTTGACCTTTTGGCCAAACGGTTGACCTTTTGGACGAACGGTTGACCTTTTGGACATACGGTTGACCTTTTGGACAAACGGTTGACCTTTTGGCCAAACGGTTGACCTTTTGGACAAACAGTTGACCTTTTGGACATACGGTTGACCTTTTGTACAAACGTTTAGGAGAATTTTGGTACTGGAGCAGTTTTCTCTCTCGCACTCGCAATGAGCTTACGGAAAATTTGTTTTGCCGACTGAGTAGTAGCACATCGCCTTAATATACGAATAAAACGTATTCCTTCCTTGTACTCGAGGGGGGGTAGAAAAATGTCTCACAATCTCACATTTGCCCTATATATTTCGCTCATCAATTATTATTAATTTTTTTCCGTTTCTCTTGAAATTTTTTTTCGCACTTGCTCCTTCCTATACGATATTTTCCACGTAAAAATTGCAAATATATGAAATATAAATATATACGAACGAAAAGTAAATGCAGAATGGGTTGAGCGTGATTCTTGTCTGGATCAATGCCACACATGTTTATCTTTTGGGACGCTCTGTACAGACCCTCCTATATCTACACACACACACACACACACACACACAGGTAGAACCCATCCGCTCCCAACTTGCACAAACGCAAATCCACTCATACGTGTACACACGTGTACACACACACACACACATATATATATATATATGTATTTACGAGGGCCCTCCCTCACTTTCACACTGCGGCAATCTCATGAGGCGCTATATGAGGATAGAGAGAGAGAGAGAGAAAGCACTCTCGCCTCTCTTGCACGTAGAATGTTCCGCGAGCTCTCGGCTTAGAGAGACACGAATAAGAGTCTCTCTCTCTCTCTCTCTCTCTCTCTCTCTCTCTCGCCTTTGCTCTTTGCCGGTGTCTCTTGGAAGGCACAAATACATAGCTGAACCATATAGACGAGCTAGAGAACGTTACACACAACACACACACAGACACAGGCACGTAGACAAAGTTATCTATGTATTTGTGCGTGGCACAGAACATCAGCAGCAGCAGCAGCAGCAGCGCGAGAGCAAAATGGAGAGATGGGCAGAGGGCATGGAGGAGTCTCCGGGCACGACGTGTACATGGGATGGTCATGTAAAGGATGGCAGAGCCGCGGCTGCTGGCTCTCTCGCGACTAGGGTCACTTACACACACACACATAGATGTATATATATATATATATATATATATATATGTATATATATATATATATATATATATATATATATATAGGTATAGAGATGGAGCAGCCAGATCGTACAGAAGTATAGATATAGCTAGGCTGGCATAGAACTAGACTAAATGTATAGTCTACAAGCTCGATGCTGCTCGCAATGGTGGCAATGGTGGTATATGGTGCTTCTGCCGGTTGCTGCTGCACAGACCAGATCCATAGTTAATTACCGGCCTAATCTCTATTCGCGATTGCCCGAAACCGCTCGTAAATCCCTATCGGCCCGTTCGCTGCACGCACATGCGCCGATATATATACATATATATATGTATATACGTATATATGTATATATGTATATACGTATATGCGTATATGCGTATATGCGTATATACGTATATACGTATATATGTATATATGTATATATGTATATATGTATATATGTATATATGTATATATGTATATATGTATATATGTATATATGTATATATGTATATATGTATATATGTATATATGTATATATGTATATATGTATATATGTATATATGTATATATGTATATATGTATATATGTATATATATATATGTATATATGTATATATATGTATATATATATATGTATATGTGTATATATTCATATATGTATATATGTGTATATGTACATATGTATATGTATATATGTATATATGTATGTATACAGCTAATATGTTCAAGTACACGTACAAATGGATATTTGGCTATCTATATAGGGGATTTTTCATTTTAGATTTTACACTTTTTTTTTTTTTAATTTTTCAACTCTCATCGTACAAAAAGTTTCCATTTACACGTGAAAAAAGTTCACGTGAATGCGGAGAAAATTTGGAAAAAGCTTCTAAGGATTAACGCGATTGACCCTCTACGAATGTAGGCGACCTTTGACGAGGCCTTTTTGAGATCGAAACTCAATTTTGGAGACCAATTTTTTTGAATATAATTGAATAAAAAAAAAAAGAAAATTTTTAACATTTATGAGTGTTTCGAGGCTTTTCTAATAGAAACTAAATATAGAGAAATTTAATTTGAATTTGAAATTGGATAAAAATGTATTGGGATGGATTTAAAAAAAAAATTGAGATAAATGAAAATTCGGTTAGTTGAGATTTTTTTTTTTCAAAATGAAACCTGGAAAATTTAATGCCATATAGTGGGCTGCTTGCGATCAATTAATATTTTCTTTTTCTACTGAGGATTTTTTTTTTTTAAATTTTACCCCTTGACTCGCAGACTGAGGGCTGAATAAGAAACCTCGAAAATTTTAACAATTACATATCGATTGATAACAACTAAATTTCGTTTGGACATTTTTATAAGATTTTTTTTCAACATGAAACCTGGAAAATTTTATGCCATATAGTGGGCTGCTTGCGATCAATTAATATTTTCTTTTTCTACTGAGAATTTTTTTTTTTTTAATTTTTACCCCTTGACTCGCAGACTGAGGGCTGAATAAGAAACCTCGAAAAATTTTCGACATATTTATAAGACATAAATAATGACAATAATAATATCCATTTATTTGTAGGAAGTTTTACAGAAATTATGAACGCAATTTTAATCGATTTTAAATTAGAATTGGCCATTTTTTTTTTGGCCATGTTGAGGCGAAAGGAAAAAAAAAACAAAGGACAGTTAATTTTTTATAAAAGTATCAGAGAGTATAATATCGTCGCGAACTACGTGAGACGCTTTACCTATAGATATTTATACAATTAGAAACGACGCTGGTGTACGCTGGCGAGCGAAATCGGTGAGTTCCGGCTCGGCCGGTATCCCGTTTCCGGTCACGAGTCTGCCTATATATATATATATATTGAGAGATTGGGGGGGAGGGCGAGCCATTCCCGCGACTGTCAATTATATATATATATGTATATAATTGAGAGTCGCGGGAATCGTTCTCCCCCCCCCCCACACCACCCACAAAGCTGTTGTTCTGCGAGCTCCTTTTTTCTCGCGAGGTCCTCACCTCGTCTCCTTTGGGCTTCGCCGATTGGGCCGAGTTGGGGCGAGAGGGGCATTACGGGTGAAAAAAAATGGTGACCTTTGACAAAAATTCGAATTTTGTGAAAAATTTTGAAAAAATAAAAAAAATTCTACAATTTACAAATTTTTTCCAGAGAAGCCTATTTTTTTTTTCCCACCGGCCCATTATGACTCACTCTCCCTTTAATATATGCGTTCGCGAACACGTGTATGACGCAAAAAGTCACCACCCAAAATCTGTTGACAATTGAGAGAGAGAGAGAGAGAGAGAGAGAGAGAGAGAGAGAGAGAGTGAGAGAAATGACAATTCAATTATTGACAACTCGTGTCGCAATACTGTGCTGAAAAATCGACGAGAAGATCAAAGTATTTGCCATGCTAAAGACTCGATGGGACTCGATTTAATGAAAATACAGAGACCGATATCGTTTTATCGGAATAATATGAACAAATTTTTGTTAATATTTAATAATTTATTTTAAATACGAAAATTTATTTAATGGAATTTTATGCGGCCAATAATATGTACAAATATATGATATTAGTTCAACATGAGACATCGACGAAAAAGCTTGCTGATGAGACTCAATTTTAGCGAACGTATTGCAGCGTAGTAAAGATTAAAAACAATACAGCTTGGATGACCTTGACTTGGCTATACATAAAAAAAATATCGATACGGAAGGAATAAACGTGGCACGAGCTGATGTCTCCTCGACTCGGTTAATGTTCCTTATGTGACGCTCGCTGGTTGGCGATGTAAAAATCAAATCCGCCGCGTATTAGTTCAACATGAGAAAGACGAAAAAGCTTGCTGATGAGACTCAATTTTAGCGAAAGTATTGCAGCGTAGTAAAGATTAAAAACAATACAGCTTGGATGACCCTCTCCACATATGCCGATGGCGTCTAGTCCCATCTGACGGTGGCACGCTCAGTACAGATGGTAACTGGTTGGAATTGGCCAAAACTTTTCCCATGCTCACGTGATTTAATTTTTGAATATCTAACAAGCAAGAGCGACATAAGGAAAATCAACATAGTCGAGAAATCACAGCTGGTGACAAACAGTTATTCCTTTCTTATCGCGATTTTTTCTATATAAAGTCAAGTCAAGGTGCTCTAACCAATATTCTTATTAATCTTTACTACGCTGCAGCACGCGTTCGCTAAAAGTAAGTCTGATCATGAAGCTTTGTGATCATTGTTATGTTGAACTAATCTTTTTCTTATATATATATCTATCATATATATATATATATATAAAAGGTATAAAAGGTATAAAAGGTAAAAAGGGGTAAAATGTTTTTACACTGATTGAAGACGTGCGAAGCTGCGAGGAGTATCAGCTAGTATCATATATTTGTACATATCATTGGCCACATAACGTTTCATTAAATAAATTTTCGTATTTAAAATAAATTGTTAAATATTAAGAATTTTCTTCATATTATTCCGGCAAAATAATATTGATCTGTATATTTTTATTAAATCGAGTTCCAGTCAACATGCCCAGCATACGGTTCTCAGTTATTTTATTTATTACGGTGTTCACCATCACGCGGTCATCATGTGAGGAGACACCTTGGGTAAGATTTGATTTTATCCTCGGATGAATATTCTTTACGGCTGTTATATATATATATATATATATATATATATTAGGGTGGTTATTTTTTGAGGGTTGGTAGAATTTTCAATCGCCGTGCCCCCGTAATCGATCAC
The DNA here is from genome assembly GCA_963669185.1 of Dyspetes luteomarginatus. Taxonomy (NCBI): domain Eukaryota; kingdom Metazoa; phylum Arthropoda; class Insecta; order Hymenoptera; family Ichneumonidae; genus Dyspetes; species Dyspetes luteomarginatus. The sequence continues at coordinate 14,194 of CAVLGY010000143.1, read as the reverse complement.
AAATAATTGAAAAAAAAATCCCTGTTAAGTTGTAGCCCTTAATTTTAACAGCATGCCTCCGAAGGTTTATTTATTCCTCTCTAAATAATAATATATATTTTTTTTTTTTTTGCGGCACTTGAAAATATATAAAAAAATCTACCAACCTTTGGAAGTTATCAATATATATATATGAAAAAAATGTTTCCTACAAAAGTTTTACGGTTTTGAGGGGGATATCTGATAATTTATTTATATATATACATATATCCAAGAAAAAAGCAAAAAAATTCTAACTGCCATAATTGCTTCGTTGTTTTTTGAGACATTTTTTTTGAGACATTTGTTATATATATATATATATAAGAGCGAAAAGATTCACATAATCCACGAAATCGCAGATACAACATCACCATGAACGATGTCAACATCTTGGATATATGGCAGCCTGTACAGTAAGACATTTTTCAACGTTTTTTTTTCTTAATTTTTCCATATTATTAAGTACAAATAATTTTTTTTTCAAACTTCGGACATTAACGAATTTTTAGTCGTTTGACACTGGTGAATACATTACGTCTTCATGCACATCGCTGGTATGCGCTGATGATACGGAGTCAAAATTATATACTGCACACAACTTTACTGAAGTAACTACATATGGAATGCGGTGCGGCGAGTTGAAGGTACGTTTCTTAAGCATCGACCTCTTCCTGACCTAGTGCTTGACTCTCGTGAAAACATTTTTTTTTTCTCATTAATTTTTTTTTCACAAAAAACAAAGCTGCCTCTGTGAGGGGGGTGGAAGCTCAAGGTCAATACAGTTTGTACGATTCGGCATGTTTGAATGATGATATATGTGTTTTGTAGCAAATATATTTTCACAATTTTACGCATTTATATATATATATATATATATATATATATATATATATGATTTATTTATGAATTTGTGAAAGAAATAATATATATTCGCCGCTGTATAATTAACGATATAGTCTAATCTATAATTCATAAATTCGCATCAGTTGCTCAAAATAATTGGGAAAAATATAAACGCAAATTTTTTGTAGCAAATATGTTTTGATAATTTTACGCATTTATATATATATATATATATATATATATATATATATATATATATATATATATATATATATGATTTATTTATGAATTTGTGAAAGAAATAATATATATTCGCCGCCTGTATAATTAACGATATAGTGTAATTTATAATTCATAAATCCGCATCAGTTGCTCAAAATAATGGAAAAAAAAATAAAAATAAAAAAAATATCGCAAAATGAACTACGTAAGTAGAACAAATGAACATGGAAAAATATAAACGCAAATTTTTTGTAGCAAATATATTTTCACAATTTCACGCATTTATATATATATATATATATGATTTATTTATGAATTTGTGAAAGAAATAAAATATATTCGCCGCTGTATAATTAACGATATAGTCTAATGTATAATTCATAAATTCGCATCAGTTGCTCAAAATAATGGAAAAAAATAAAAAAAATATCGCAAAATGAACTACGTAAGTAGAACAAATGAAGATGGACAAATATAAACGCAAATTTTTTGTAGCAAATATATTTTCACAATTTCACGCATTTATATATATATATATATGATTTATTTATGAATTTGTGAAAGAAATAATATATATTCGCCGCTGTATAATTAACGATATAGCCCAATCTATAATTCATAAATTCGCATCAGTTGGTCAAAATAATTGAAAAAAATAAAAAAAATATCGCAAAATGAACTACGTAAGTAGAACAAATGAACATGGAAAAATATATCGTTGTATTACAGGTATGCGTCGCCGGAACTTGTAAAAGATCACGTTCGGTCAATATGAGCAATGATTTGGACGTTCGAATAGACATGGATGAATCGAAAAAAGCTGTAGTATGCTTTAAATCTCCGGTGAAAAAAAAAAAAAAAAAAAGTAATTTACAATTGCCCATGTTCCTGCCCATTGATTAACTTCTACAGAAGGTATAATTAATTGTTTACTCATACGATGATGATCAAGTTAGTCATTCGAATCAATCTCAATTAATCAGCTGATGGATATTTCTTTCAGGCCCTAATTTGTCGAATTGGCTGAACTTAATATGGTTCGATGAATGAATTTATTTTACACACAGACACACACACATTGTATATATATATGTATATGTATGAAAAAAAAGATTATTTGTATCTTTACACAATAAATATTAATATTTGTCATGGAATAATATTAATTCGAGGCTTTTTTCAAAATCATTTTTCAAAATAAAAAAAAAAATACTTTTCAATGTCGCGCGCGCGTGATATATTTGCAAGAGGATGTGAACAATTTTTACGACCAAAAGTCCGCGGCGGATTTGATTTTTACATCGCCAACCAGCGAGCGCCACATAAGGAATATTAACCGAGTCGAGGAAACACCAGCTCGTGCCACGTTTATTCCTTCCGTATCGAAAAAATTTCTATGTATAGCCAAGTCAAGGTCATCCAAGCTCTATTGTTTTTAATCTTTACTACGCTGCAATACGTTCGCTAAAATTGAGTCTCATCAGCAAGCTTTTTCGTCGTCGTCTCATGTTGAACTAATATCATATATTTGTACATATTATTGGCCGCATAAAATTTCATTAAATAAATTTTCGTATTTAAAATAAATTGTTGATCATTTAAAAAATTGTTCATATTATTCCGATAAAACGATATTGATCTCTGTATTTTCATTAAATCGAGTCCCATCGAGTCTTTATCATGGCAAATACTTTGGTCATCTCGTCGATTTTTCGGCAGATATGAAAATTCGATAATACGCGGCGGATTTGATTTTTACATCGCCAACCAGCGAGCGCCACATAAGGAATATTAACCGAGTCGACGAAACACCAGCTCGTGCCACATTTATTCCTTCCGTATCGAAAATTTTTCTATGTATCGCCAAGTCAAGGTCATCCAAGCTGTATTGTTTTTAATCTTTACTACGCTGCAATACGTTCGCTAAAATTGAGTCTCATCAGCAAGCTTTTTCGTCGTTGTCCCATGTTGAACTAATACGCGGCGGATTTGATTTTTACATCGCCAACCAGCGAGCGCCACATAAGGAATATTAACCGAGTCGACGAAACACCAGCTCGTGCCACATTTATTCTTTCCGTATCGAAATTTTTTCTATGTATCGCCAAGTCAAGGTCATCCAAGCTGTATTGTTTTGAATCTTTACTACGGTGCAATACGTTCGCTAAAGGTCGGTCTCGTCAGCAAGCTTTTTCGTCGTTGTCTCAAGTTTTAACATATTATATATTTTCGCTTATAATTGGCCGCATTGCATTTCATTAAAATAAATTTTCTTATTTTACATAAAATATTACAAATGTTAAATATGTTAAAAAAAAATTATTTTTAATCAAGCAAATCATCAATCGAAATATGTCGAGTGTATCGTTCCCCGTTATCTTATGTATTTTGCTGCTTACCATCACAGGCACGTCATCTCGAAATGCGCGGGTAAGGTTAATTAATTATATATTATTATTATTATTATTATTATTATTATTACAAAACGTTCATATGATCGGTTTGCAGATAAAATATTACCATGAACGTTGTGAACGTCTTAATAACGCGGGAGCCTGTACAGTAAGATATTTTTATATTATCTCTCAACTTTTTTATACAATTTCGTATAAATCTTATTTTTTATTTTATTTTTTTTTCAATCGGACATTAACGAATTTTTAGTATACAATTAATCGCGAACCGATTATCTCTTCATGCGCATTGCTGAGATGCGCTCATAAAATGACGGATGGATCTGTTATGATGCGCAAATATAAGAAATCAGTTACGGATGGTTTGCCATGCAACAAATTCGGGGTAAGTCTGTCAATTTACTCAATATATCCTCGTTTTTCTCATTTATTTTTCTTTTCATAATTACCAAAGTACAATTGCAGCAGGGCAAATTTATATAATTCTTTTTTCCATTTAAATTATTTAAAAAAAATTATTCTCTCGCCAGAAGATTATAATCTTTGTGTTTGTATTCGTGTATAAAGTTTTAACATTAAACGTCACGTCTCCTCTCACTCAGATATTAAACGTGCAGTAAAACATTATACGTACATTTTTCACAGATATATATATATATATATATATATGTCCATCCTGTATTAATTTTATGCCCCACGTAATTTGACATCCCAGTGGCTCAATAGTTTAAAGTCATTCAATTTTCAATTCAATGAATTTTCACGGTTTTGCTTAATATTTAATTTAATATTTAATTTATTAAAAAACAAAAAAAAAATACAAATTTGTACATTTTGCTTTCTCGTAATTTTTGCCCACCCACAGATACTTTTTTTTTATATGATTAATAACTTTCACAATTTTCATTTCCTTCATGGAGGAACTTTTCTCGTGTGTCAGTTTGCATGAATGACGGGAAATTCTCCAATTCTAAATGCATTAAATTTTTTTAATGGAATTTAAAATTTCATATATATATATATATATATATATATATATATATATTTTTGGTTTTTTTACGAAAATAAAATTTTCTATACGAGGAAGCAAAAATAAAAGAAAAATTGACGATGATTATTATACAAGAAGCACAAATCAATACGTAGAAATATCGTTCTATATAGATATGCAAGAATGGAGAATGCAAGAAAATGGATAACAACCAGTCAGATGATACACCGGACGTCGAAGAAAAATTTCAAAAAAATATCGTGTGCTTCGAATCTTAGAAAGAATTTTAAAAAATTGTAATCATTAAAGTAAAAAAATCATTAAAAAAAACATTAAAGTAATGTTTATTGTTTTCTCGATATGATAAAATTACAAAGTTTATAAAACGAAATAAATTAATCACTAAAATAACTTTTAATTAATTATTTGATTATTCTTTCCAAGTTTCCAACTGTCGAGAAATTGGCTCAAGCTATTATGTGTTTTCATTCAATATATATATATATATGTATGAAAAAAAATATGATTTGTATCTTTTTACAATAAATATTAATTTTTGTCGTGAAATATTTTTGTTTTTTTTTTTTAATATCAATTTATAAACATTTTTCCCAATCCTGATCAAGTTCTCATGGCAAATATTTTGGTCTTCTCGTCACTTTTTCGTCAGACATGAGCCACCTCGTGGCAGAGCGGCCATACCAATTAGAACCCAACTAACGGAGCGGAAGAGTCTCTCGTGACTTGTCACGGAATATTCGTGCTCTCTTACATATGTACTACATGCATCTACATGTAGTGGCATATTGTGTATATGTATATGTACATACATATATATATATATATTCATACATATATATAAATATATATATATATATATATATATATTTATATATAATTAAACAGCGTATACATATAGATATAGTTATTATCTATACGTCGTTCGTGACCGGACGAGGGGAGTACCTCTCGCGTTTCACGGGTCTGCTGAATTTACGAAAAAAGAACAACAACGTCATTCGCGAATAAATATTTAAAAAATCATTAATAATGAATTATTTTTTATAATAAAATACAACTTAGTTTTCGAGCGATAAACGATAAGTTAGACAAAATAAGCCAAAAATAAAATTTTAATAATCAATTGAAATAATTATTGTCATATATATATATATATATATATATATATATAGTATTCTTTTTTTTAATTTTTCATTTTCGAAGAATAATTGTTTATTGTTATTTTCCCATGTTTAAAAATCAAATTCTCTTTTAAGCAACGAATTACGTTATAGGCGCGATTGAGAGAGAGAGAGGGGGGGGGGAGAGAGAGAGAGAGAGAGAGAGAGAGAGAGAGAGAGAGAGCATAACTCTGCGAGACACACAGTTGGGCATTGAAGATAAGACGAACTAGTCGTGACGATTACACGTATGCAAACTCTTCGTAATAATATATATTTATGGAATATATAGGCAATTCCGTGCTAACTTAATAAAATTTTTACTCCTAACATCGTTGTATCTGTTGAATAATTTCTCATCGGATTGCTCAACCAAAAAAGACAATCAGGATTAATTTCTATCTCCTAACACCAATTTTAATTTATTTACGATTTTTTTAACCTAAAAAAACTCTTGATAATTCGAATTAAGACGTGTATAAAAAATACAAACTGAAATTGCGATACTTAATTTTTTTTAAATTGATAATGATCTGACATTGAATGAGAAAAACTACAGTAAAAATGGTATCTTTGATAGTTTCAATGATACAAAAAATTCTGGACCAAATTCTACAGCCTCAGTATTTATTTCTACCTCCTGAAACCAATTTTAATTTATTTCCGATTTTTTTAAACTAAAAAAATCTGACATTGAGTGAGAAAAACTACAGTAAAAATGGTATCTTTGATAGTTTCAATGATACAAAAAATTCTGGACCAAATTCTACAGCCTCAGTATTTATTTCTACCTGCTAAAACCAATTTTAATTTATTTCCGATTTTTTTAACCTAAAAAAAACTCTTGATAATTCGAATTGTGACGTGTGTAAAAAATACAAACTAAAATTGCGACACTTAAATTTTATTAAATTGATTAAATATCTTTGATAGTTTCAATGATACAAAAAATCTGGACCAAACTCTAGAGTCTCAGTATTTATTTCTACCTGCTAAAACCAATTTTAATTTATTTCCGATTTTTTTAACCTAAAAAAAACTCTTGATAATTCGAATTAAGACGTGTATAAAAAATACAAACTGAAATTGCGACACTTAATTTTTTTTTAATTGATTAAATATCTTTGATAGTTTCAATGATACAAAAAATCTGGACCAAATTCTACAGCCTCAGTATTTATTTCTACCTGCTAAAACCAATTTTAATTTATTTCCGATTTTTTTAACCTAAAAAAAACTCTTGATAATTCGAATTAAGACGTGTATAAAAAATACAAACTAAAATTGCGACACTTAAATTTTATTAAATTGATTAAATATCTCTGATAGTTTCAATGATACAAAAAATCTGGACCAAACTCTAGAGTCTCAGGATTTATTTCTACCTCCTAAAACCAATTTTAATTTATTTCCGATTTTTTTAACCTAAAAAAACCTCTTGATAATTCGAATTAAGACGTGTATAAAAAATACAAACTGAAATTGCGACACTTAAATTTTTTTAAATTGATTAAATATCTCTGATAGTTTCAATGATACAAAAAATCTGGACCAAACTCTAGAGTCTCAGGATTTATTTCTACCTCCTAAAACCAATTTTAATTTATTTCCGATTTTTTTAACCTAAAAAAACCTCTTGATAATTCGAATTAAGACGTGTATAAAAAATACAAACTGAAATTGCGACACTTAAATTTTTTTAAATTGATTAAATATCTTTGATAGTTTCAATGATACAAAAAATTCTGGACCAAATTCTAGAGTCTCAGGCCTGTTGGTAAAGCTGGCGTAGAACGCCCCATATATATATATATATATATATATATATATATATATATATATATATATATATATTGACACACACGCGGTTTTATCAGAGAACGAATAACGTCGCAGTGACGCACGAATTTCCCATTGCCACTCGAGACTTTGACGTTAACGCGTAGATTTTTCGCCTCGTGGTCAGATCCACTCTAATCCATGTCGTTTACATATCGCAGTCTGTTGATGCTGCGCGCCGATTGTCGCGAGTCGACAGAACGCTTCGACATATACCGCGTGGCGACGACGTCGACCGCGACTATACACGAGCGCAACGCGGTCGCGTAGGCACAGACAGCATCGATTCGTGAGGGACCGAGTCTCTGTTGGTTGCCTTGGCGAGAGGGTGGGGGCGGGAGGGGTTGGAGCGCGGCGGGGGGGGGGGGATGGTCGGGGACGTCAGCATCATTGCCCCATGGAACGAGGCGTGGGCGTCCTCGCGGCCTTTGATAACGTCTCGCGAATATCTATATAGACAAGTCCACGTGCCTTTTTTCTTCTTCAAAGAATTCAAATACAATTTTATTTCAATGGAGAAAAAAATCATTTAAATTTGATAAAAATTAATTTGATCGAGTGGAAAAAAAAAACGATAATTAAGGCTAATTTGGATAGAATTTAAATAGAAATGAATTTCTCTTTAAATATTAAATATAATTTGTGCCAGTTAAATCGATATAATTGGCACAAAATTTGTATCAATGATTTTCTTTTGGTATAATTTTTCTCCTGCTGTCAAAAATTTCCATACCATCGTTCAATTATTACGTCGAGAATTTTTTTTTTTTCGATTTTAACTAAAATATTTGATAGAACGAATTTTTATTTAAATTTATAAAAAAATAATTCTGGCATAAATTTCATTATTCGCAATTCTGCCAAATACATTTAATTCTTGTCTAAAAATCTTTTTATTTCAAATTATCTGCACTGTAATGAAATAGAAGAATTTTGATCGCTGGTCCGCATGAGACCTTGAAAATTTGATTTATCACGTTATTGCAATTTTCATTCCCTCCTCCGAATGATGGGGTTTATGTACATAGCGATATCCCACATGATACCACCTGCCTTACTGCGACGAAAATAGAGCGATATATATATATAGAAGTTTCTCCCGAGCTTTATCAAGATCATAAAAACTTTCGCGCCAGTGAAAATCCCTTCCGTTCCTTCCCACCCCTTTTCGCCACCTCGCACAGTCGTAATTTTGCATGCAGTAGCACGTGTGTTATGAAATCGTGGCCAATGTCATGCATTTGACGTCATTTTATATCGCGATGACGTAGTTTCCAAGAATTCGACAAGGATGAAGGGGAAAGATGAGAAGACAGAGAGAGAGAGAGAGAACGGCAGGAATATATATATATATATATATATATATATATATATATATATATATATATATATATATATATATATATAGCGTGAAAGTGGAAAACACGTGTTTCCGTTAAACGAGCGGCACCGTCGTATAATCCCAGCCAAATTCCTCGCCCGAATGTATTTCTCGTCCTGTTCTCTCCCTCCCATTCTCTCTGTCGACAGTTCCACAGCAACTTTCAATCGAGGCCAAGTTCAACGCTCAAGTTCAATGCAATTTTAACTTGTAAACACTTTGGTATCCCAAGGTTTATCGCTTCGAGTTTATATCCCTCTGAGAATCGCGCAATATGATAAAAAAAAAAACCTAATCAAAAGAAATGAACTGGAAAAAAATTGTCGATATAAAAAAAAAAAATCCAAATAAAAATTTGACACTAGCCGGATAAATTAAAAAATTAAAAAATAACGATTGAACGATGAAAATATTTGCAATTTTATCATACGATGTCAAAGAAAAAGATTGACGTGTGAAAAAAATCACATTGGAATGGAGAAAATAATTTCAAGGTCACGGTTTCGCTTGATAATAATAAGAGAGAAAAAAAAAAGTTGACAAATTAAAGGGTGGGGGGTAAATGGTTCGGTGACATTTGGTTAGGACAGTTCGGCTTTAAAAAGAAAATACTTTAAAGGCCGGAGGGTTTATAACGGGCTGCAGGGCGAGGAGGATGAGAAGGCTGACGGGGGAGCGGAGTGGAAAGAGGAGGGGAGGGAGGGGTTGTTGGAGGATATATAGGACGAGAGCGTATAGTATGGGGAAGGAAGAACTACATATAGAGGTGTAACGAGCAGCAGAACTCGACTCACGAACTCACTCCCAGTTTTTAGTGGCAACTTGTTGCTCTATACCCATTCATACGGCTCTAACTCCCATTACGTCACGTCACATCAACTTATAATAATGGTAATGCAAGCTCAGTGGAGCGTCGACTGTACTCTCTTATAATTCTATACTGCTCGACTTTTATACACATAACACGCCGTGCAAAACTTTTGAATTATCAAAAAAGTTGCATCGTGTCATAATTTTCCATCGTTAATCATCATACGCGTGCATTAAACCATTTCGTCGTTAATTCGTCAGTGCAGTTTATTTATCAAATGCATTTTTTTTTTTTTTGTTTTTTTTTATTAATTTTTTTTACACTTTTTGCCAAAAAGTCACTGCATGCATTAATTAAAGCATTTCGTCGTTAATTCGTCAGTGCAGTTTATTTATCAAATGCATTTTTTTTTTGTTTGTTTTTTTTTTATTTATTTTTTTTACACTTTTTGCCAAAAAGTCACTGCATGCATTAATTAAAGCATTTCGTCGTTAATTCGTCAGTGCAGTTTATTTATCAAATGCATTTTTTTTTGTTTGTTTTTTTTTTATTAATTTTTTTTACACTTTTTGCCAAAAAGTCACTGCATGCATTAATTAAAGCATTTCGTCGTTAATTCGTCAGTGCAGTTTATTTATCAAATGCATTTTTTTTTTGTTTGTTTTTTTTTTATTAATTTTTTTTACACTTTTTGCCAAAAAGTCACTGCATGCATTAATTAAAGCATTTCGTCGTTAATTCGTCAGTGCAGTTTATTTATCAAATGCATTTTTTTTTTGTTTGTTTTTTTTTTATTAATTTTTTTTACACTTTTTGCCAAAAAGTCACTGCATGCATTAATTAAAGCATTTCGTCGTTAATTCGTCAGTGCAGTTTATTTATCAAATGATTTTTTTTTGTTTTTTTTTTTTTTTTTTTTGATACTTTTTGCCAAAAAGTCACTGCATGTATTAATTCAGTACAAAATTGGGTCATAAAATTTTTTAAAAGACGGAAAAACTAATAATTGTCACACTTTTTTACCTCACGACGTCCAAATGTGAAAATACAAAAAATTGTAGCAGCCATAAATTTTTATTCTGGCTTGATAGATTTTCGATGTATTTTGTTTCTTTGAATTGAAATTCTTCTATTTATTTAATTCTTATTTTTATTTATTTAATTCTTATTTTTATTTATTTAATTCTTATTTTTATTTATTTAATTCTTATATTTATTTATTTAATTCTTGTATTTTGTTGCTTTGAAATTTGTCGTCATTTTTTACAAAATTGCTGCGTCCTCGTCATCGTCCTTGTCGTCGTCGTCGTTGTCGTCCTCGTCGTCCTCGTCGTCGACGTCGTCGACATCGTCGTCGTATACATACTTCAATCGCAACGGCTGATCCTCCTGGATTTGCCCGTACAACGCGCCAAATCCTCACTCGAGGCTACTTCCGTGGCGGCATAAATTTCTGTCTTGTGCGAGGGAGGGACGGAGAGAGCTCTCTAGCTGTGACTCGCTCGAGTGCCCCTTTTCGAAGCCGCAAATCCTTGAGTGAGGCAGCGACTAAGCATCAAACGCGTCCTTGGAATTATTTGAACACATTCGGCCATTGCTTGTATACATGAAAATATATTTATATAATACACATATATATTATATAGTATATAGTACATATATGTAATGTACATATGTACATATATGTAATGTACATATGAACATGTATGTAATGTACATATGAACATGTATGTAAAGTACATATGTACGTATATGTAATGTACATATGTACATATATGTAATGTACATATGTACATATATGCAATGTACATATGTACATATATGCAATGTACATATGAACATGTATGTAATGTACATATGAACATGTATGTAAAGTACATATGTACGTATATGTAATGTACATATGTACATATATGTAATGTACATATGTACATATATGCAATGTACATATGTACATATATGCAATGTACATATGTACATATATGTAATGT
>CAVLGY010000142.1:7500-18626 GCA_963669185.1 Dyspetes luteomarginatus | reverse complement strand
CTCTCTTTCTCTTTATTTTTGCAATGTTTCAGTAGAATAAGGGACGTTGAGCTTTCGTTCATACTTCACCCCACGAAAGGTCATCACATTGCGACCAGAGACTAGCCAACACGGCCTGCTTCTGTGATAAATCTTATTTACGACACCCCTCGTACTCTGTTCTCGCTCTCTCTCTCTCTCTCTCTCTCTCTCTCTCTCTCTCTCCCTCTCTCTCTCTCCCTCTCTCTCTCTCTCTCTCTCTCTCGCTCATTTCAATTCTACAGAGTATCACTGTGGCACGTATACCACGAGAAATAAAGCTTCTTCCCGATTCTTGCTGCCAGAATAGGCATTAAAAAGCTCCACACCAGTATAGTGTAGTTTGTTCGGATGCAATGCCCTCTCGCACGATGTGTTATTGCCTTTTCTAACCGCTTTCCACCAGATATACATATACTGCTCGTTGTATTTATGTGAACATTTGCACGAAAAATATCGTATGCCATAACGCTTGGAAGGATTTGTAAAAATAAGTTGCATTCTGAAAGTATTTTTCATATGTATAGTCGTATATATATGTATGTCGTTATATTTTATCATCATATGGATTTTTTTTTGCATGATATTAATTGTAATATTAAATTTTAGATTACCGCAATTATCAATACGTAAATTGATAGAGGGCACCAGATATACATATACTGCTCGTTGTATTTATGTGAACATTTGCACGAAAAATATCGTATGCCATAACGCTTGGAAGGATTTGTAAAAATAAGTTGCATTCTGAAAGTATTTTTCATATGTATAGTCGTATATATATGTATGTCATTATATTTTATCATCATATGGATTTTTTTTTGCATGATATTAATTGTAATATTAAATTTTAGATTACCGCAATTATCAATACGTAAATTGATAGAGGGCACCAGATATACATATACTGCTCGTTGTATTTATGTGAACATTTGCACGAAAAATATCGTATGCCATAACGCTTGGAAGGATTTGTAAAAATAAGTTGTATTCTGAAAGTATTTTTCATATGTATAGTCGTATATACTATATGTATGTCGTTATATTTTATCATCATATGGATTTCTTTTTAAATCATTTTTTTTGCATGGCATTAATTGTAATATTAAATTTTAGATTAGTGCAATTATTAATACGTAAATTGATAGAGGGCATCATCATTTTTGCCCTGATGGGCTTGAGAATTATTTCGGACATTAGAATATTTTTAGTTTTTGTTACTCGTTACGAAATCCTTAATTTCTGTTAATTTCGCCACCCTTTCAAGCCCAGCGTAACTTGAAGCGAGCAGAGGAGGGTTATTTTACTGTTCTTGCAGAAAAATAATTGATCACTGCCAGTAATGGTGACAAAATCTGAGCCGTTATACACGATGACATAATGATTAATATCAATTAAAGCCAATTATTTTATAAAAATTGAAATTAATAAATCTTTATATGTTAATGTTAATAATATATAATTGATAATAAAAATAAAATGAAATATACTCGAAAGATTTTATTCAAATAGAAGTTGTATAATTGTGCTAATTTAAATTGTTTACATTGTCTCTCTCTCTCGCTCTCATACCTCCCATGGAAAGGAAGTAAAGAGCATTTCTATATTTCTATTATTCTCCCTTAGTGAAGGATTAGCCGGGAAGTTTAACGTGGAGCAGGAAGAATACGCCAGCGCCCAGTTCGCGAGAGTGGAAAAACAAAAAGTTGAGTGGATCTGCGTTTATGTAAAATTTTACTTTTCCTCATTTAGAGCAGCAAGAGTAAAGACGAGGAACTGTAATAAGAGAGAGAGAGAGAGAGAGAGAGAGAGAGAGAGAGAGTGGAGGGTGAGAGAGAAATAGGAAGATGAAATGAATTTTTAATTCGACCTTTTCTCGTCTATCGGGCACGCCCAAGTGACGTTTCTTTAAGTGTATGTGCCATCACCCTTTAAATGTTATTTCTCCAAAAAAAAAAAATATATATACATATATATATATATATATATAAAAGTCCTCAAAAACACCATTACATGAATATATATACGTAGTCCGGTATACGATCTTCGTACGTCGTATAACTTTGCTGGCGAGAGTCCGGGAGCAGAGAGGAAAACCCCCTCCCCCTTTTTCATCCTGGACGAAGCGTACCCAGAGCGAGAGAGCATCTCGAAGGATTTTCGCATGAAAATGGGATTGCAATGTGCAAAGTTTCGGCGCTAGAGCTTCGCTCTCGCTCGGCTACGAAGAGTTGGAAACTTGTTCGTTTTCTCTCTCTCTCTCTCTCTCTCTCTCTCTCTATCTCTCTCTCTCTCTTTCCTTACTTCGTACTTCTTCAGCAAAACGAGACGAAAGACCATACATATAGGCAGACGAGAAAGGAAGGAGAAAAAGAGAAGCAAGCGAGAAAGCAGATGCGGGCTGCTATATATAGGTAAATGGGGGTGAGACGAGTGGGTAGATAGGTAATACGTGCATGCTGTTGCAGTTGACCCGACGAGAGGTCTTGAAATTTTCAGTGAAGGAAAATCGGGCAAAGAAACTACTCGTTCCCATTGGCTTTCATATATTCTTTATGTATATACATATATATTTAAATGGCAGTACGTACATATATGTACTTCATTATATATATATATATATATATATATATATATATATATATATCAATATATATGTAGACGAATCCTTCCCCTTGTCTTTCTATTTTTCTTTCACCTTCCTCCAAGTCCCCGAAAACCTCTATATACATTTCGACTGAGTATTCTTCCGGTGGAGACGCGCGGATATTGAAATTCCAAGTGCTCTCGATAATGGCTCTTTTTTGTGTATATATATATATATATGTACGGTATTGTCGGTGTTCGTGTGCTCGTGTTTCTTCGCTATGAGAAAGAACGTGTCACGCACTCCATTGGGCTGACGTAACGGAGTTTCTCACAGCATACTGATCCCCAAACGACACAAGAATCTCAACGTTTCAATATAATACAAGAAAAATAGACGACTATTTTTTTAGTGTCTGATGGCTATTAGGAGGGGGGGAGAGCCCATCATGACGTTTGGACTCTCTTGCCATTTTAATGCGAATGCGAGTGTAGTAGAAAATTCCTGAACCTTTTTCGCCAAACTCCCATATTTTGTTTAAGCTTTTTTCGCTTAAAATTTCTGCAAGTTTCAAAGCATTTCGTGGAGTATTTTTTAAAATATTTAGGAATGAAGCTAAAAAATAGTGTGAATTTAAAAAAAAAACTTCACGCATTAATTTTGAAGAGTTCGAGCTGAAATTTGATAGAGATCTTGACAAAATCAAGACTGATAATTTTACTTATCGGATTTCTTATATTTATCAAAGTGCACAAGAATAGTTCGCATTTCAAGTAGAAAAATCTATTTAAAAAAATTTCTTTATCATTTTTGTGTGTAAAAAATGTTTCGAGACCATCTATAAACTGTTGGGAAAGAGGAATTGTAGATAAAAGTTAAGACTGAGATGTCAAGCAGCCCGAACAAAAGTTCGTAAAATGCAGTGCCCGAGAATTTTTTAAATAAACTTTGGCCTTTTTAGTTTCAAGCTCAATTCTCTCAGTTATCCACAAAATCATATTGAACTATTAGAGATTTAAAGTAAAAATAATTTTAAGCGAATATGCAAGTGTGGTGGATAAAGTTTTAAAATCGAATAAAAAACCCGAAAGTCAATATCGTCTCTCTGAGGGGAAGATTTTTTCTACCCCTTCTCTTTCTCTCTTACATTAATTTCTTTCTCGTGGCTATTTTAAATGAGAGTGAATGAAAAATATAGGGCAAAAGAAAGGATAAAGATCAAAGAGCAAAAGGTAAAAGGGATGAAGTAACAAAGGCGTGCAGAAGTAGTGAAAGAGGAAAAAATTCTCTCTCTCTCTCTCTCTCTCTCTCTCTCTCTCTCTCTCTCTCTCTCTCTCGCGTCACGCACGCATAACACGAAAATTTCAGGGTAACGTAATATCAGTAGTTATGGAGACGATGGTCAAAAGTCTTGTCTCCGATCTCCTCGATGTCTTTTTCCACTTATACCATTATTCGTGTATATTCTTCTTGAGGGATAAAAGAAATATCCGAGACCACAACTCGGCGTCTACAGACTACAACTCTTTTGCGGTCACTCGCAACTTCCGCAGGAAGTCTCAACCTTTCACTCTGCATATCGGACTCTCCTTTTCATCTCTTTTTAGCTTGTGTTGTGTCGAATGAGAAAGGACGATCTTCAAGTTTGAAGAAATTCTCGAAAATTTACCATCGATAAAATGTTATTAATGGCAGAACCAACCCTTATTCTTAATCCTATAATTACCCTTCAATCTTGAAAATACATATATGCCAAAATATATGTCGTATATGACACATCAAATATTTTGACACCAAAAAATACGTAAAATTGCATTCTACATTAAATTTACTTTACATATTTAAAGTACCAAAAATTTTATATTTTTCTCCACACTTTTATTTCACACAAACGACATTTCGCCAAAATATCTCCATTGAGATTGATTCGAATAAGTTATGATTGTTTTTAAATTTCTTACACAATTCTTCTAGTCTCCCCATCAATTCTCATCAATCTTTTAACATTCTCATTTTCTTCCGATTTTCTACATTTCACACTCTCACATCGCTCTCACAGTCAAAAAAAAAACAAACCGCATCTATTGGCTCTACTAGAAATGTTTTAGCTTTCTGCAATTCCATCCACGAGGTATATAACGAACGAAAAAAAAAAGCAGTAAAATCTCGAATTTTATGGTGTATCCTCGGAGTCCCGGAAATACACTGTTGGCCTATAACAATATATGTCCATCATATATATATATATATATATATATATATATACATATATATATATGCATATATATACATATATATATATGCATATATATACATATATATATATATATATATTAGCTGTAACTATAGAGGGCCCGTTGTATACAGAGAATATAGAATGAGAAAGGATGGTCAGTAATTTGCATTCGTTATTTGGGAATACGAGAAGAGGCTGGAATGGGTAGGGGGTACACACCCGGGTGTCGGAGGGGTGGGGGTAGTACAGTGGTTTTGTCCAACGCGAAAGCAATCCGGCTGAATCGGGCATATGCGAGGCTGTTTGTCGACGCCGGAAGCGAGCCTGCCTTATATATATATATATATATATATATATATATGTGTGTGTGTAAAAGAGAAATACAGATATATAGAAAGAGAGGTCCGATGGTGGTGGCTGTGGTACCCCAAAACCCCGTCACAGCGGTGAACGAAACTTGCCACTCGTACATACACGCATTTACATGTATATATATATATATATAGTGGTGACTATATCACAGTTGGGAATACGAGATTCCTGTGCTGGCAGATAACAAAAAGCTTTTAATTCACTGCCCTAGCCCCCGTCAGAAACTCGAGCACCAACTCGGCGAAAAAATAATTGTCGACTTTCCGTCCTGTTTCTCTCTCTCTCTCTCTCTCTCACTCTCTCTCTCTCTATCTCTTTTTCTCTCTCCTTACTGTGCATATATATAATATATATATATATATATATATATATATGTCTGCATGTACCTATGTGTGTTTGTAAATATGTCATATATACATGGCGTCAACTTCAAAGACGAGTTTTCTAGAAACGTATAACAGGAATTAATATCCATATCAAGGGAGAGAAAGAGACTGAGAGCGACATCTACTTCACAGCCACCATTTTAGAAACAGTAATATGCTTGGAAAGTCGTAATTGAGCTTTGCCTTTTGATATATTTCTGCGATGAAAAGTCAAAAACTTTTGCATATCTCTCTCTCTCTCTCTCTCTCTACTCCCAACCATCTGTCTCTTTCTTTCTCATTAATATATGCAAACGTAAGAAAAGTAGGTCAACCTCAATGAAATTTCAGATTACCTCGAATACCAGAAGAACGAGAGAGTTGGAGGATTGAAAAAAAAAAATGTCAACGGCATGCTCTGATTATAAAAGAATATACATATTTAATGTAAAACTAGATGTTTTACATATATATATATATATATATATATGTAATATATATATATATACCTACATAGTATTTCCCCCTAGCAGTCGTATAGAAAACCACGGATATTACAAAATGTAATTAGTTTCTCAAACAGTAATAACTTGTTTTTCCTCTCGCTTCTGGCATTCACGATTCTAATTCTGCCCCGTAACGACTTTACGTCCATCCGTATTGAAAAAAACATTTTTTTCTTTTTTTTTTTGTACGATAAATCTCCAACACATGATTCGTTTTCAACAAATCGTAAAATTCTCGTTTCCAATGTAAATATATTATTTTATTCCGTGAAAAGTTGCGTGGGCCTGTTCGTGGCAAAAGAGGGAGGGGGAGGGGAGGATGGGGATGGGGATGGGGATGGAGATGGGGATGGGGATGGTATATAAAAGCTGTAAATCCTGGTGCCTTTGACGTTGTTTAATAAAGCCAAACGCGAAGTGAACGACTCTATAGGAGGGTTGTACAATGGGGTGGTAGGGGGTAGGGGGTAGGGGGAGTTAGGTTTGAGAGAAACTTCTCGTTCGATGCCAGTGGGCAATTTCCTCGTTTGCTCTATCCAGAGCCACCTTACACCACTATAGCGCCCATCCCTTTCCATCTCTCCCCCTCTTCAACCCTCCCCCCCTCTCTCATACCCCTCTTATCTACATCCCTTCCTCCACGCCTGTACACAACCCACTAGTTAACGAAGTAACGAGCCGTCTACCCACAAGCTTAATCCAAACTACGCTAAGCCGATAGTGCCTTGTGTGCGTATATATATATATATTAGAAGGGGTTTGTATGTGCAGCTGTTGGAAGGAAGGAAGAGGTGTGCAATGGATAACACAGAATACTGAGCCCAGAGGCCAATCCAAGCCCTTCCTAGGTAGACTGAAGTAGAGTTGAAGCGTGTCGGTGGGGTATATAAAGTTCCTCGACATAGTAATATATATATAGAACTATATCACAGTGCAAAGAAAAGAGAGAGAGAGAGAGAGGTTATATCCTATGGAAAGGTGAGACAGCCCGAGGGCGTTCGGTGAATTGAGATCGTGCTCTGTATCTTAATCGAATAAGAATTACCCCGAGAACCGAGCGAACAAGACTATGTATAAAGGCAGTAAAGGAAGAAGAAAAAAAAAAAATACGAAAAAGAATGTAAGGCGAAAACTCCGAGATACCGGGCAAAGTGGTCGATTCGGTTTATGCACCATACCAAATCCAGCTTCATTTTTTTTCTTCCACCTCTTTTTTTTTTTAACACGAAATTATCTGGTAAAAATCGATAAGACTGTGCGATAAGATAGCGCTAGATTGAAGACGCGACGCTGTGAGGAAGATTCGATCCTTTGATCCCAACCGGGACAATCTCTATGAATTATTAATTGGAGGGTAAATGTAGTAGAGAAACTGTTGATGGCTCATTCTAAAGATAAAGGATCAGAGGGTGCGCGCTGAAAATACCAAAATGTCCGAAAATTTTGTCCCATTTCATTCAACTGTTGTTGATAAAAGATTTTCGAAAATTTTGAGCGTTCAATGTAAACCTTCTCGGTCGAATAAAAAAGCTTTAGCTAACTTTTTTTTTTCAGAATTTTTTGAGATCTCGAAAAAAAAAGCAAAATCTTACGAGCTTGTCAATTAATTTTTTTTTTTCCGCTGATTCCCGAAATCTTAATGGACCATTGAAAAAAAATGATCTGCTAAATTTGGGACGAAGAGACTGTCATCACGGTAAATGGACTCGCGGAGTTACAGAAATTGTAATTAGTCTAATCCTCTATTACAATTTATGTACATTCATAATTTATTGTTCGGGAAACAAATTTACAACCGAGGTAACAATTTACAGTTGGATCTTATTTACTGTTAAATATTATTAGCCTATTAAATTTTTCATCTTATATATATACATATATATATATATATACCTATATATACACCAGCTGCTCGCGACTTCAATTACGTTCAATCGGTGTAAATACATTTTACCCTTTTTTACACCCTTAAGGGTAGAATTTCCAAAAAACCCCTTCAATGCCTGCATCGTGGAGGAAATTTACTCCCCAAATTTCATGTTTCTAGGTTCAATGGTTTGAGCTGGGCACTGACGAATCACTCACAATCAGGACTTTTTTTTATATATAATTTTCTAGGCTACTTACTATATATATATATATATATATAATTTTCTAGGCTACTTACTATATATATATATATATATATATATATATATATATATACTTTTCTAAGCACCTCGATAGTGTTGATTTCCACACTTAACGTTTTACAGTATATAAGTTGATAGATTTAAGTTAATAGTCGTATCTCAATTATGAAATAACTTGACGCCTCACATAGGACGGAATTTATCGGATCGTCGTGATTGTTCATTCCTTTCCAAAGTGTTAGAATTCCTGACCTTATATACGTCGCAATAATGAGCGTATATGGTGAATACATCGCAAGTACGAACTATTCTGTGCACTGCATTGGGATTTGGACTATTGGATTCAATTCTAGAATACGGGCTCGCGTTACGGATATGTGTATGTATAATAATATATGGGGCGTTCCACGCCACATTGTCCTGCCGACGTTTGACCATTTTTATTATTTTTTTCCTCCCAATTAGTATGCCTTAGAGCGACATAAAAAAATTACGCAGACGAGCTTTCGGATTTGAAAAAAAAAATTACTTTCGTAGTTACAATTTTTTTAACAGAAAAATGTTACATTATTTCCAATTTTGTTAAAACGTACGCAATAAACTTGTTAATAAAAAATGAAATTTTTTAAACCATTTACGAAAATATTTGGATTTTTATTTTAGGTAACACAAGTAAATTGATATAATTTTTTTTTTTTTAATATTCATTCGATTGTAGGGTTGAAGTTTCGGGTTCACACACCCACATTGTTTGATAAAATATCCTTAAAATTTTCAAAATTTTCAGTACATTATATGAAAAAATTTACGTATATGTCAACTTTATCCCTAGAATTAAATAAATATATTTTTAACAATAATTTTATCGTATTCCCTGAAATAAAAGTCCAGACATCTTCGAAACGGTCTCGAAAATTTCATTACGTTTGAACAAAATCGATAACGGCTTACTGTATCAATTCAGCACTTTTCGTCCTTTAAAAATCGTAACTGTCAGAGTAATTTTTTTCTTTCTACTGAAATTTGGTGTGCATCATATTTTTTATATCATTTTTTATTATCATCCTAAAAGGAGAAAAAATTAAACAATGGAGAGATTCACAGCTGCTTCGATTTGACGTGGAGTGCCCCATATATATATATATCGATATATTGTATTGCGCATATATATATATATATATATGTTGAAGGGCGTAGAGAAAGCTTTTCGCCTCCGGCTATGAGGCAAATCCACCCTTCTCTCTCTCTCTCTCTCTCATTCTCTCTCCCATTCCCTTTAGCATATACAGTGTTTATACGCTCTACTTCAACGCGAGTCCAGTGGCACAATATCAAATACCAATCGCACGGTATATATCTGCGTATCCTCTTGTGTGAAGCCACGCCATGGGAAACACACGAGAAATACATACCCCAAGATTGTGTCAGCGAGGCGTGCATTTTGTATAAATGTAGATCGTGGGATAAATTTTGGCACGTGTTGGCGTTGTGAATTATTTCAAAGAAAATCTCAAATTCCGTTGTGCCTGTAAGGAGGTCAAAAAAAAAAAAATAATCTAGACAAGTAGAACAAAAATTAAACCTAATTACTCAGCATGCATTTCTGCTGAGTAATTTCACGAAAATGTTTTGATAATAGTATAACAATTTTCAAATGAGTAATTTGATACAATTTATTATCCCTATAATTTTTGTCTAACGCAATATCAATTCTACAAACAATTAAAAAAATAATTAAACAAATCGTAGCACCGACACCAAAATATCAGTGGAATCAAAAAAAAAAAATGAGACAGAAAAAATTGAATTTAAGATGTCTCGCCACCAATTAAATTGGCAATTACTCTGGACAATTTATTGAAAAAGACATTGTTGATTTTTCGCAATATACATGTTTGTTTAATCGTTAAAAAAATCAAAGGTCTATAAGTAAAATTGGAGGTTTGTCAACAAAATCATAAAAATAAGAGTAATTTGACCTCGTATAAAAAACAAAATCTCTAAAAATACATAGGGAGATCGTGTGTGTTTGATTGGTGGTTTAAAAAAATTAAACCTAATTACTCAGCATGCATTTCTGCTGAGTAATTTCATGAAAATGATTTAATAATTGTATAACAATTTTCAAATGAGTAATTTGATACAATTTATTATCCCTATAATTTTTGTCTAACGCAATATCAATTCTACAAACAATTAAAAAAATAATTAAACAAATCGTAGCACCGACACCAAAATATCGGTGGAATCAAAAAAAAAAAAAAATGAGACAGAAAAAAAAATTTATTGAAAAAGATATTGTTGATTTTTCGCAATATACATGTTTGTTTAATCGTTAAAAAAATCAAAGGTCTCTAAGTAAAATTGGAGGTTTGTCAACAAAATCGTAAAAATAAGAGTAATTTGACCTCGTATAAAAAACAAAATCTCTAAAAATACATAGGAGAGATCGTGTGTGCTTGATTGGTGGTTTAAAAAAATTAAACCTAATTACTCAGCATGCATTTCTGCTAAGTAATTTCACAAAAATGATTTGATAATTGTATAACAATTTTCAAATGAGTAATTTAATACAATTTATTATCCCTATATTTTTTGTCTAACGCAATATCAATTCTACAAACAATTAAAAAAATAATTAAACAAATCGTAGCACCGACACCAAAATATCGGTGGAATCAAAAAAAAAAAAAAATGAGACAGAAAAAAAAATTTATTGAAAAAGATATTGTTGATTTTTCGCAATATAGATGTTTGTTTAATCGTTAAAAAAATCAAAGGTCTCTAAGTAAAATTGGAGGTTTGTCAACAAAATCGTAAAAATAAGAGTAATTTGACCTCGTATAAAAAACAAAATCTCTAAAAATACATAGGGGAGATCGTGTGTGCTTGATTGGTGGTTTAAAAAAA
>CAVLGY010000142.1:0-5000 GCA_963669185.1 Dyspetes luteomarginatus | reverse complement strand
TACACAAACAAACACTGACACATGCATAGCCTTTGCCCAATAGTTCATCCTGCATGTGCAAGGAGCTCCTTTCACTTCATTAAATTTCGAAAAAAAAAAATCGACTAGCAATTTTTCAAATTGTTTCTCAATATTATCGCGTCAATCAAATCGTTTAGGGCAATTCGGACAAAATTCTCATTTTTCAAGTGTATCAAGCCCATAATGCCACACAGATTTCTGATTGCCAAAAATTTCTATCTTTTTTTATTGGTTTTTTATTTTATTTTTCCCCTCGTTCCTGCTTTCTGCATGAGCAAAGAATAAACCATTTGAGATAATAATTTTGATTAAGTATAAATGAATCGTATCATTTTTCAAATTACTGCAACGTCAATATATTCTCGTTAAATTAATAATTATTTCAAAATTGTTTAATTAACGAAAGAAAAATTAGAATTTTAGAAGAATTAGAATTTATTTATACAATATAGAAACTTATCATTATGAATAATTATCACCGATAATTATGCCGTATCGTTCCTCGCGGATAGCATAAAATTGATAAATATCAGATTCTCACTTAACTTTCTTTGATTATTTTTATTTTATCGTAATTAAAAAATTTTGCACCTCGATAATGGAACTTTCATGTTTGCCATTAAGCGTGTTTTTTTATCTTTTCTCCCGTGGCATATCGCACGTATATATAGCGTTGCTCATTTTCATGGCACAATAAGAAGCTTCAATTTTCTTGTGGTAATACGAGAAAAAATCCCGAGTTCCTGTGCATGACGATGAACGAACAGAAAACTTTATCATGAGAGATATAATGAGTATAAGCTTTTCGAAAAAGAGCTTTTTTCCATTTCATTTCTCTGGCCGTCTCTCGTTATCGAGAATATTTTCTGTAGTGATTCTTTGGCAGAGTTTCATGCCCAACAATCTCCTCTTCCTCTATAAACGTCTCATTATTACATATTTTTGCTCAGCTCGTCATAGATCGACATAATAACCAGCGTAAGATTCTCTCCCGCAAACGTTTCGCTTGTAAAAATATCACGATTGCACGAGTCTTCGTTGTCAGAATAATGATTGCATGCATCGAAAAAATGGAATTTATTTCATAAAAATATTCCTTAAAAATTTATAAAAATACCCCCTTAAATCTATATTTATATAGAAATATATATGAATTTTGAAGTCGTAAAAAGAAGAGGCGAGAAAAATCACGAAAGCTCAAATCGGACAGATTGATCTCTCGTTATCGAGAATAATTTCTGTAGGGATTCTTTGGCAGACTTTCATTCCCTACCAAACACACGAGGCCTCCAAACCTCTCCTCTAGCTTTTCCTTAAAAATTTATAAAAATACCCCCTTAAATCTATATTTATATAGAAATATATATGAATTTTGAAGTCGTAAAAAGAAGAGGCGAGAAAAATCACGAAAGCTCAGATCGGACAGAAACTGCAATATATTAACTGGATGAAATTTTCAGTACGTAAAATACGCGATGCTTGGCGTTCTTCGACATATTCCAACATCTAGCACCGTCAGCACGGCGACGCGCCAGCGAAGAGTAATATTAAATATAGCGCTGACCGGTTAGCGACACAGAACGTGTGCAACGCGTGTGCGGCTCTCAAGCATTTGCCATTTGCTCTGCCCTATATATGTCCACTATCGAACAACATATTAATTATTTAAACAAAAAAATAGACAAATAATTTTTTTTTTAATCTGTAAATAAATTGCGATAAATTGGTAAATGTAACTTTGCACGCTCACAATTTCACGAGATAAAGTAACGAAAAAATTCATTAGATCATCAACCAAAGACTTTTAAAAATTAATAAAAAATTAAATAATCATTAGCAACAATCTAAATATTTTTAACTGTACGAATATTAAATACAGCGATGATCGCATAGTGACACAGAACGTGTGCAACGCGTGTGTGGCTCTCAAGCATTTGCCATTTGCTCGGCCCTATATATGTCCACTATCGAACAACATATTAATTATTTAAACAAAAAAATAGACAAATAATTTTTTTTTTAATCTGTAAATAAATTGCGATAAATTGGTAAATGTAACTTTGCACGCTCACAATTTCACGAGATAAAGTAATGAAAAAATTCATTAGATCATCAACCAGAGACTTTTAAAAATTAATAAAAAATTTAATAATCATTAGCAACAATCTAAATACTTTTAACTGTAGGAATATTAAATACAGCGATGATCGCATAGTGACACAGAACGTGTGCAACGCGTGTGTGGCTCTCAAGCATTTGCCATTTGCTCGGCCCTATATATGTCCACTATCGAACAACATATTAATTATTTAAACAAAAAAATAGACAAATATTTTTTTTTTTAATCTGTAAATAAATTGCGATAAATTGGTAAATGTAACTTTGCACGCTCACAATTTCACGAGATAAAGTAATGAAAAAATTCATTAGATCATCAACCAAAGACTTTTAAAAGTTAATAAAAAATTAAATAATCATTAGCAACAATCTAAATATTTTTAACTGTAGGAATATTAAATACAGCCATGATCGCATAGTGACACAGAACGTGTGCAACGCGTGTGTGGCTCTCAAGCATTTGCCATTTGCTCGGCCCTATATATGTCCACTATCGAACAACATATTAATTATTTAAACAAAAAAATAGACAAATAATTTTTTTTTTAATCTGTAAATAAATTGCGATAAATTGGTAAATGTAACTTTGCACGCTCACAATTTCACGAGATAAAGTAATGAAAAAATTCATTAGATCATCAACCAAAGACTTTTAAAAGTTAATAAAAAATTAAATAATCATTAGCAACAATCTAAATACTTTTAACTGTACGAATATTAAATGCAGCGATGATCGCATAGTGACACAGAACGAGTGTAATGGCTCTCGAGCATACGCCAAAAAGCAAAAAAAATATATATATATTTTTAACCCTTGAAAAATTGTAGTAATTAAATAATCCAGAAGAGATGTAAAAAAAAAAAATTAAAACTCAAATTATTAGTAAGAATTTAAATACCTTGAACTCCACGAGCCACGATAAAAAAACCAGCGACGATTATGAAGAGTAGAAAATTCACGGAGGATCCCATAGCGTTGTTATTATTTATATCTTATTGCCAAGGTATATATTTTTCATGAAAACACTCACTGACACCCGCGCACAGTCACAAGAAAAGCACCACTCTCGGTGAGTCAAGATTATACGAGGGAAGAGCTTTTTCTTATTTAATTTTTTTTTTTTTTTTTTTCTTCTATTGACAGAAGAGAAAAAATTGAAAAATTTAGATCGAGATAAGATCGTAGAGATAAGGCGCGTGGTAGGCGCGGCTTATCCCTTATATTTCTCGTGAGCGAGCTCAAAACTCGACGACTTCCGGTTTTTACACCCTTTCGACTTACAGCTTACGGCGACAAAAGTTCAAAAGTGCCGGCCGAGCTCTTCTTTTCTTTCTCACGTCTCGTTTTCTTCTCGCGAGTCTCCGCGTCCTCACGTTATATTACCGAATTGTCGTGTTACATTTGGCTCTGCCAATGCTGGCAATATCGCCAACAATCTCACACCGACTCTATCGTCACTGATAAAATTCAGGCACTCTGGAAAAATGCACCACTGATGGCTGAAGCACAAATTAATCCACTCGTTAGCAACAGAGTCGTATTCGTTTTTGTTTTGTTTTTTTTTTCTTTAATTTCGTCGTCGTCCACGAGATTGCAATTATTATATAATTATTTATTTAGCTTTTGAGTTTGATCTAAATTTAATCTGATCATTTAAATCACTCTAATGATCATGTTTATATAATTTAAATCATAACCATTGTATCGTCATTGTTTCCGATCTCATATTTTTTTTGTCAACAAATCATTTTTTGTTTATATCCTATTACTCTGACACTGTTCTATGTAAAGAAAAAAACGTGTTTCTTCATTATTACGTCAAGTCCGAGAAAATAACGGGCTCCTCTCCTTCATTGGGAGAGCGAGATGGTTAGAGAGGGGGATGATTGAAGAGATCACCTCGATTGTTCGTTATATATACATATATATATGTATATATAATCGGAAGATGGATCGATGGGGATGAACCGACCAAAACGACGTGGCGAGTCCTTGATCCTTATTCTCTTCCTCTCTGCACTATATACTATATATAGTGCTATATATGCTATATTTAGGCCCTCAACGAGCTCTCCCAAAGTCCCATAACTTATGCAGGATCAAAACTCACCCCCTCACGATTTCTCGCGAGATGTGCAACACTAGAGTTTCCACGATGACCGGAAGTACAAAGCTTTCATATATCCTCACGAGAATTTCATCCCCTACTATACACATCTATATATATATATATATATATATTTATATATATTGTATACAGTACTATGAAAAACTTCGAGGGTCTCAAATGTAAAAGAAATTTTTCTTCAACACTCGAAATAAACAAAAAGCAAAATTGTTACTAAAAATTTTTCAAAAATTACGTTTTTTTTTTTTTTTTCTTCGTTTGTCACGTGGATCAATCACTCAGTCCACAAATCCGTAGACTACACTTGAATTATTTTTTTCTGTATATTGCAAAGGGTGGAATCGGCGCATCGATGTGTATTTGGCACGTGTCATGGATTTTTTTGTTTCTTATTTTCTTATCAATATTTTTGTTTATTTATAAATGATCCAATGTTCTTAATAAATAGCGTAATTAACAATTTTTCTCTTTCGTTTCTTCAATCGCGATTTTTTGGCAAATTTTTCGTGATGCAGGGTGGAAGGGGGTTGTAAATTTAATCTCCACACGTTGGGAGGATATACACAAAAAATATATATGTTATCCTCGCGTTATTTGCGCGGCGACCGGTCTCGGGACAGACCCGCGAACGACTGACAAGCCCGCCTCGATTTACCAACCACCAGTCTCGCTTTGGCCGTTGCCACTTCGTGTCGAAAACTGCCTTGCGCTTCCGCCAAAACTCTTTCTCTC
>CAVLGY010000141.1:7500-21752 GCA_963669185.1 Dyspetes luteomarginatus | reverse complement strand
AAATTATTTTTTGTTTAATCAAAAGTAATTTTATATATATATATTTTTTTAATACTTGGAATTTATTATGCCTAATATATATATATATATATATATATATATATATATATATATATATATATATATATATATATATCAATCCGTTATACTCGGTGCAATTTGCAGTCTCTCTACGCCATTATTCAGTCCATAATTTTTTATGATGATTTTTTTTTCAAACAAAAATGATAACAGAAAAAAAAAATTATATTTTCGCAATTTCTCCATATTTACTGTGACTGCGGAATTTTTTTAGTAAGATTGAGGGAATTATTAGTATGGAGAATAAAATTTGAGGGAATAAAGAATAATTATTATATAAATTTATTAATGAATCCTCATGGAAATTTTGACGGTGATGAAATTATTTTTTGTTTAATCAAAAAATAAATTTATATATATATATTTTCTTAATACTTGGAATTTATTATGCCTAATATATATATATATATCTACATATCAATCCGTTATATTCGGTGCAATTTGGAGTCTCTCTAGGCCATTATTCAGTCCATAATTTTTTATATTATATAATTTATAATATAAACATAATGCAATTTGGAGTCTCTCTAGGCCATTATTCAGTCCATAATTTTTTATGATGAATTTTTTTTCAAACAAAAATAAAAACAGAAAAAAATATATATATTTTCGCAAATTCTCCATATTTAATATTTACTATGCCCTTTGCATCTTGCCCGTTAAAAGCCAACGCAATCTCAAACTTTTTCTTTTCGTTCCATTGAGAACGAGTTTTTTTCATTCATGTCTTTCGTACACTCGTCGCGTATTTTTTTTTATCACATTTACATAATAACTTGAGTAATTTTTTTTATTTTTTTTATTAAGAATTCGAAAAAAAAATCGTATTTATCCAAAGACAAATGTATATTTTTGAAAAATTCTCAGTACATTTACTATGCCCGTTGCATCCATCCGTTAAATTCGGAGCAAATTTCCGGTCTCAGCTCTCTCGTACCGCGAGATCAAGATCTAGTTTTTTTTTCATTCATGTCTTTCGTACCCTCGCCGCGTATTTTTTTTTTTATTTTTATTTTTTTCACAGTTATTCTATGCTGTCTCGGAAGGTTTTTCTTTTCTCTCTCTCTCTCTCTCGGTCTTTCACGAGAGCATAAAATGTCTCGTTGACGTACACGTCGCGCGCGCCCGCGTACCGGTCGACACAGAAGCCGCCGAACTCGCAACGAGGCTGACCATCGGGACACACTTGCCGCG
The DNA here is from genome assembly GCA_963669185.1 of Dyspetes luteomarginatus. Taxonomy (NCBI): domain Eukaryota; kingdom Metazoa; phylum Arthropoda; class Insecta; order Hymenoptera; family Ichneumonidae; genus Dyspetes; species Dyspetes luteomarginatus. The sequence continues at coordinate 20,477 of CAVLGY010000141.1, read as the reverse complement.
GAATAAAAAATATTCCCACACTTTTGAAACTCGTGCTTTGTTTTTTTTTTTTTTCGTCCGCCATACTCGTCGCAATTTCTCATACAACTCATAACTCATATAAACTTGAGCGATTCTCTCTTCTCTGCTCTTTAACCGAGACATTTATTGCTTATTCGTGCGCTACCAGTTTTTGTTGTGTCATTTTTTTTCTTTTTTTTTAACAGTAGAAAAAAGTCGTGCATTCATTCAATTTTTTGCTCTCTCTCTCTCTCTCTCTATTCTTCCCTCTTAATTTTGGGTCTTGTCTCGGGATCTCGATTTTTTTTTTTTCATTCATGATGAGACAAACCGCGTCGATGACCTCTTAAATTGACCTCTCCACGCTTCTTAACGCTGACCGCGTGTACGAGAGACTCGAGATGAATATTACGTTACGTCCTCGCTCACAGCTGTACAAGTTGGGCCTGATTTTTTTGTTTTTTTTGTTTTTTTTTTCATTCAAGTCATAGAGGATGCGAGGACGAGACGTGTGCGTAGAGAGATCAAAAGTATATGCACTCTTCGTTGTCTCGTTCCCACACACAGAGAGAAGATGCGTATCTCATATGGTGCGGTGAACGCGAAGTGCGCGACGATCTCGAATCCTCGCTCATATTTCTCCCTGGTTTTATATATACGTGCCGAGGGGGCTAAATTGTTTGACCCCCGCGAATGAAACAATAAGGGAGATTCACGCGGACAATTTTTATAAAATTCTCTCTCCACGTCGAGGCTTTTATTACGTATCAATGTCTCTTGAGAGCGAAACGAATCGATTGGCAAAAATCGTGCCAAATTTCGATGATGAATAATTATTAGTTGTCAGTAAAAAAATATTAATATTCATTGGCAAAAGATAAAAAGTTTTCATTTTCAATAATTATTCCGTCATATTTAATTATTTTCGTCTGCTTGATTTCTGAGATCTCTCTCTCTCTCTTTCTCTGTTGAGTTTCATCGAAAGGGGCCGCAAACACTCGTTAAATTAAAATATATTTGTGGTTAAGGAAAAATTGGCCTCACGTCGTGATTTTTATGTATTCGACGACATATAAATACACGAATCGCGAAAAGATGCCGAAACCGAAATACTTTCACGATTAAAGATATATACGTGTACACACGTGGAAAGTAAAGGTAGACTCGTGAGAAATTCGAGGAATCAGCATTTTTATCCAGAGGCCAAACTCACGAAATGCAGAAGAGCCAAAAACGAGAGTGAGAGAGAAAGCGAGAAACAGAGTCACGGGGCATCTGGTTCTACGTGATGCGCCTTTGCAAAATCTTCCTCGAATCCTTTCATTTTTCTACGCGCGAAATTCTCCAGGTATAAAATATTCAACGATAATTTGACGGTGAAAAATCGCCACGAAATAAAACTCGAAACTCATCAGTCAATAAATAATTATACATATATGATTAAATACTGGAATTTTGTCATCGTAGCAAAAATTATTCCACTATAACTTTTAGGAGATCTTCGAGATGGAATATAAAAGAGTTGAATTGATACAGTTAGGGATCGCCACGAAATAAAACTCAAAACTCATCAGTCAATAAATAATTATACATATATGATTAAAAACTGGAATTTTGTCATCGTAGCAAAAATTGTTCCACTATAGCTTTTAGGAGATCTTCGAGATGGAATATAAAAGAGTTGAATTGATACAGTTAGGGATCGCCACGAAATAAAACTCGAAACTCATCAGTCAATAAATAATTATACATATATGATTAAATACCGGAATTTTGTCATCGTAGCAAAAATTGTTCTACTATAGCTTTTAGGAGATCTTCAAGATGGAATATAAAAGAGTTTAATTGATACAGTTAGGGATCGCCACGAAATAAAACTCGAAACTCATCAGTCAATAAATAATTATACGTATATGATTAAAAACTGGAATTTGTCATCGCAGCGAAAATTGTTCCACTATAACTTTTAGCAGATCTTCAAGATGGAATATAAAAGAGTTTAATGGATACAGTTAGGGATCGCTACGAAATAAAACTCGAAACTCATCAGTCAATAAATAATTATACATATATGATTAAATACTGGAATTTTGTCATCGTAGCAAAAATTGTTCCATTATAACTTTTAGGAGATCTTCAAGATGGAATATAAAAGAGTTTAACTGATACAGTTAGGGATCGCGAGGGGGCGCTCCGAGTCACATGTACCTAGAGTCCCTTTAAGTAGAGTCAAGACAAAGCTCCGTTTCTTTTTCATTGGCTGCGCCATATTTGGTTTGATTTCCGCGATTGTACTGAATACGTTGTCAAATGTCATCAAATTATATGTATATGCAAAATATTCAACGATGATTTGACTGTGAAAAATCGCCACGAAATAAAACTCGAAACTCATCAGTCAATAAATAATTATACATATATGATTAAATACTGGAATTTTGTCATCGTAGCAAAAATTGTTCCACTATAGCTTTTAGGAGATCTTCAAGATGGAATATAAAAGAGTTTAATTGATACAGTTAGGGATCGCCACGAAATAAAACTCGAAACTCATCAGTCAATAAATAATTATACGCAGATGATTAAATACTGGAATTTTGTCATCGTAGCAAAAATTGTTCGGCTATAACTTTTAGGAGATCTTCAAGATGGAATATAAAAGAGTTTAATTGATACAGTTAGAGATCGCGAGGGGGCGCTCCGAGTGACATATACCAATCGCGCGAATATCATTCAGACAAAATGCCTGTTAAATCTATATCTATATATATACACATCGTCATAATATCCCATATATTATTAGCGAAGCTTCGTACGAAGGAAGAGAAAATAGCGAGAAGACGTGATGAATAAAAACGAGCGGGTGGGGGGTGAAAGTTGTTGAGAGAAAGAGACAGAGTGGCTTCTCTAGAGAGGCGAAGGAGAGAAGAGTATATATATAAAGTAAGAGGGACAGGAGTATAAACAAGAGACGTTCTTTGGCCACCCAGCTAGACGGGGCAGTCCTTATTCCATGGGGGCCCCCGCGAGAGAAAAGATTTTGGGGGCCCGGGCGCCGCGACGCTGAACTCTCTTCTCTCTCTCTCACCCCTCCCACCATCCTCTATCGCACCAAGTGCCCCCTTTACGCTCGCTCGATATTCAAACTAATAAATTAGGTGGTCAAGCGAACCCCTGGTCGCCTTTCTGGCCAGAGAGAGAGAGAGAGAGAGAGGGCGGGAGGAAGAGAGAAAGAGCGTATGAATCATCTAAAACAATGGAATGCAGACTAAGATGGCGCCTCGCAGCATCCAAAGCCCTAAGCACATAACTATATATGTTATATATATATATATATAGTATCTATATACAGTGTTTGGGCCGTCTCTAGACCTATTTATATAGGCACACGTATCGACACAGAAAAGTAATACAGTGTGGCAGTCAAGCGAGCCGACGGACAAGCTTCTCGCTTTGTTTTTCATCATTCGATCGATCCTCTCTCTTTTGCCTATTTCCATCGGTTTTTCCGACCCCCCGATGAGCTGTTGAATGCCGATCGTATAGCCGAACATGTGTATATGGGCATATGTCCGAGCCTACGATAATGGTCTCGTTCCCAATGGGAAATTGTGCAACGATCGAGAGAAAGAGAGAGAGCGAGCGAGAGAGAGAGAGAGAGAGAGAGAGAGAGAGAGAGAGAGAGAGAGAGAGAGAGAGAGAGAGGAGAGAGAGAGAGAGGGAGAGAGAGAGAGAGAGAGAGAGAAATCGTCTATTATTCTCGTGATCCGTTGGGTGTCCAACTCTCGCGGTGTTCTATTCACGGGGAAATGCATTGGCTCTGTTGCGCAAAAGCCTCTACAGCAACGAAAATCAAGTGTATACTCTAACTGTCGGCCGTTTTAGGTGACTGCTCGTTTTACTCTTTCTATAGTATTTTCTCTCTCTCTCTCTCTCTCTCTCTCTCCATCTTTTTTTTTTTCTCGCTATCTCTCTGCGGATGAGAGTAAAATAAATCAAGCCCAACGTTCGATATGTGTGTCCCCGAAGTTTGGAGAGCGTCATTTTCACCGTCGAAGCGTGACCGTGTCGGTCAACAATGACCATTGTGTCTAACTCTTGTGTTTCGGAGGGAGGCGCGGGGGAGGTTTTCGAATCACCACTCGAAATGATCTCCGGTCACAAGTCATTACCTTTTCATTTTAAAGCTACCCCTCTCCCGAGTTCTGGCTCACGAGAGCGTTCCCATTCACGCAACGCTTTACCATATTCCACCCCCGCGTATGTACAATCACTTTTCCTGGGGCAAAACGACGCGAATGTGTGTCTGTGTGTTGGGCTTGCATGGTTGGTTTGTTGGACTCGATACTATGACCATCATGAGCGTTCCGGGACGCTTTCAATCCGCACCCGGTTACGAGTAACATATATATATATATATATATAAAGGTTGAAATAGGCACAGAAGCCACCCCTTAATGTATGTGCTAGTACATATGGACTATCCGTGGCAAAATCCCTCGTGTATGTACAGAAATGCATCACTCTACGAGAAGGACTTTTCACTCTCGTTTTTGTTCTCCTCTCTCTCTCTCTCTCTCTCTCTTTCTCTCATTCTCTCATCTGGGTATAAATGGCTTTTGCGTGGGCGCTTTTGGATGACTGTCCGAACATGCCGGAATTGTGCGTATGAACATCGACCGGATATCGGCCGGTGCATGGATGGGAAACATTCATTTTGTTTACACATGTGTATATGTATGTTATGTTTGTGCGTGTATGTGGACATTCAATGATTGTCCTTTTCCATACTCTGCCTTCCTCCGAGTCAATAAAATCCGGGATACACCGCTGGTTTTGTGTACCTCACACATGTAATAAATATACAGGCGATATGTGCAATTGAATTATATCACATGGTTAGAAATTACCCAGTCAAGTGATTAATGAGCTGGGAAAGTATGATTTTTGGTATTTTTATGGAAATTATGAAAATTTTGAGACAATGGTTGGAATTTTTGTGATGAGGAGAGCACGAAATATTGGTAGAGTCTTGAACGAAATATGTAAAATGGTTTTTTTCTTGTTTTTCACTTGCATTTTGAGAAAGAAAAAAAAAGTTGGTTTATCAAAATGGGTATAATTTTTGTGCTGAGACTCTGATTGTAAATAAAATTTTTCACAATTTTTAGAAGTATTTACAAATTTTTTAAGCAGTACAATCGAATTTAGCAATTTGCCAAATGTGCTCACTTGAAAATTAACGATTCTCGATTTTTTCTTCAAATGATCGAGAATTATTTTATTTGGTTAGGAATTATCCAGTCAAGTGATTAATGAGCTTGGAAAATATGATTTTTGGTATTTTTATCATTTGCATTTTGAGAAAGAAAAAAAAAAGTTGGCTTATCAAAATGGGTATAATTTTTGTGCTGAGACTCTGATTGTAAATCATTTTTTTCACAATTTTTAGAAGCATTTACAAATTTTTTAACCGGTATAATCGAATTTAGCAATTTGCCAAATGTGCTCACTCGAAAATTAACGATTCTCGATTTTTTCTTCAAATGATCGAGAATTGTTTTATTTGGTTACGAATTAGTTTTTAATATTTTACTGTTTTAACTCTATATATAATTTTTTTTCTACATTATACACGTGATAAAAATTCACACGTAATATACGAAGTAAGCGAGATAATCCTACGAATGATATTTCAACAGAGATATCGTGGGTTATAAATATTTATCGCATTAGATTAATTGTCCGCGCGCGTTTGCGCAGCATTCCGGTAAACGAGCTTTACACATAGACGCGAGAACGCAAAATGTTTCGAGAGTACGGTTCGAAAATTTGAATCAGAATAGCCCGGATGGCGAGCAATATGTTCGAATCGCATTGTTGGCGAGTTTTGTTGAAAATATCTCTCTCTCTCTCTCTTCTTCTCTCTTTTTCCCTCCTGTCCCTCTCCAGCCCTCTTTCGAGCCTTTTTCCAAGGGTTTTCCGCCAACCGACAACAGTTTACATACCACAATTTTTATCCCAGTATATTAAAGATAGAGCGAGTCGTTGGTACAATAAATTGTACAAGGGGAAAAGTTAAAATCTGTCGGGCGTGACGTGCATCCGGTGAAAGATTGATTTATTAATAAAATTCACGCATTCATCATCGCGTAGCGGCGCAATACGTGCGTACAAATACAATGTCATTTACATACCTCTCGCGAGAAGCTATAGCGAATTAACACTAAAAGGACATTCCTCGCATATTATATGCTTATGATGAATGCAGCACAGACACACACACATATATATATACAGGTGCGAGAGTTATAACGAGTTAACTCGACGAGAGTCCTTGCGAGAAATTCGCGAAAGATCGCGCGAGTAAATTGCTCACGAGAGAGATGAAATGAGAAATTAAAACGAATTGGTAAGAGAGTGCGAGTAAAATTCTCGTCGTGTTTACTCGAATATATAGCATTATTACTATCGTACTTCAGGTTACATGCACACACACACACACACACACACACACACATATATATACAAACACATTATAACGACTTTATAATCGTCTGTAAATTAAATGCGAAAATAATTGGAAGCCTCGGCTGTCTTGGGACGCGACACGGCCAATTTACTTCGATATTTCTCGAGTCGATCTCGAGCACAGTACGAGAGGGAGAATCGTTCATGGCGAGAAAAAAAAATTAAATGAACGATAAAAGGATTAAAAATGGAGAAAAAAAAAAGGTTGTGGAAGGGAAATAACCAATAAATTGACGATTCACGAGAGAGTTATTCATGGATCTTATGGGGCTGTACTTGCCCTTACGACCTTAAATACTTTGATATTAGAGTCAAATAGGGTGATTGTGATGTTTTTACTGTAGGCAAAATATATTTATTTTTATTCTCATTGATTACATGTTGAAGGATATAATTTCCTTTAGGACTTAAACTACCAAAGAATGCAAAATCATTTGTTTATCTTTAAAAAAAAAACGTTTCTATCCATCTCCTACCCCAATAAGTTTCACAATAATATTCGATCCCACATGTAACAAAAATTATGCAAGTAAGAAAATTCAAATGTTTTTTAGGCCATTGACTGAAATCGTATCGAGAGCTCATGGAGCCCAAAAAAAATCGATCGGTAGCACAGAGTAATAACAGCCAGTAAAATAGTAAAATTTATTTTTTCCAACCCCTAAAAAAAAACAAATTTGTTGAAAAATAAAATAAAATAAATAAACTGAAGGACAAATATCTCTTACTTGGTTTGAAGAATGTTTAACGAACAGGAAATTTACATAAAATTGACATTTTTGCATTGACGAATTTTGCATCAATTTATAGTTTTTGTTGAAATATCCATTTTAACCGATTTTTTTGCCCTTCATACCTGGAATCTTCTCCATGGGAACAAGCCGTCAAAAAGCCTAAGAAAATAAAAGGGAATAAATTCTATGCTGGACTTGCCAAAGTTTCCAAACGGGGGTCAGAGGGTTTCTCATCCCCGACCGCAGAGGATCGGTCAAACTTCCTTCCTGTCTCCTCAAATGCATTCATTTCCTTTGAGTTGCCCAAAAGTGTATCGCGTGCACACGTTTTCTGCATTCTTCAAACGCTTTCATTCACAATACGGATATCCATGCTGATATTTCAACGAGTGACCACTGACAACTTGGTTGCTTTCATTCTCGCAGTTCCTTTATATGTGATGCTTCTTCTTCTTCCTCTCCTTCTTCTTCTTCTTCATCTTCCTCTTCTTCCTCTTCTTCCTCTTCTTCCTCTTCTTCCTCTTCTTCCTCTTCTTTCTCTTTTTCTTCTTTTTCTTCTTCTCCTTCTTCTCCTTCTTCTTCCTCTCCTTCTTCTTCTTCTTCTTCCTCTTCTTCTTCTCCTTCTTCTTCTTCTTCTTCCTCTTCTTCTTCTTCTTCTTCTTCTTCTCGTTCTTCTTCCTCTTCATCTTCTTCTTCTCGTTCTTCTTCCTCTTCTTCTTCTTTTTCTTCTTCTTCTTCTTCTTCTTCCGCTTTTGCTTCCTTGGGTGCAATTTTGCGGTGGCTTCCGGAGGTGCTGGGACTCTCCATTATCTTTGGGGCGCGAGATCCGTTCTCTCTCTCTCTCTCTCTTTCTTTTCCCTTATTTTGTACAAGAGGAGACGAAGAAACGATCCGCACCACCGCAGTATCCTTCCGGGGGCCGTTCCATTGCGCGTTTCTTTTTTATTGTAACGTTTCCTCCTGTTTTCTTGAATCACCTCGATTCTTCCTCGATCGTGTTTAGTATTATTCGAGCCCGCAGCAGGTAAATATATATTTTAGGAGAGAATTAAAGTAGTTAGAGAATCGTCCGGAAGAGCCGACCTCCCATCGCACCCCCGAAACCGCAAAACGCCATATTGGCCTTTTGTGCCAAAATTTCGATCACCCGGGGAACACGTCACGTTCTTCCCAAAAAAAAAAAAAAGTGCGATCAGACACGCTTGTAAAAACCGGTGGAAAATAATGGGAGAAATTTCGTTTATTGTCAGTTGTGCAAAATGTGCGCGCGAACGTTTCTTCATTGCCGAAACACGCAAACTTTTTTCCTCTCATTATCGCACACACACACACACACACACATATATATATCGGCATCAATGATGTTGACGAGACGGCAGATGTTATGCCCAAACGATTTCCGGTCGCTTAGTCGATCTCAAATTTATCATTCTCATAGCCGAAATATTCAGCCATTTTTCCGACCACTTGAGAGCTTCTCTTTTCGGGGCATTTTCTCCATTTGTATATTGGATGCGGAACGTTTCTTCATCTCCATGAAAAATCAGGCTTTTCGACAAGTTCTCACTTATTTTCTCGTTAACGTTCTCACTCTCTCTCTCTCGAGAGAGAGAGTGAGAAAGAGGGATATTTTTTGTCCGTCAACCCCTAAATAATATTACGGTGAGCGACAGGGCTCTCCCTCTTTCCTGAGCTATTAATTTTCGGTCTTGTTAGACCAAAAGTTTCGTCCTCGTGGCACACGCATGAACGTAATGTGGAAATATACCGGAAAGGAAGGAAAATATATATTTTAGTAGTAATCTATATATATATAATAATAATAATAATAATAATAATAATAATAATAATAATAATAATACGTATAGTGGTAACTCCGGAAAGATAGTTCTTCCTATATTCACATATAATCGTACGAATGCGCAGAGACTCTTGCGGTCTGTATTTATCCTGTCGTTAGGAAGCATCAGCATGATGGCCGCGCCACGCAAAGTCTACGCGGAATTCGTCACGCCAATTTACGCCCCAACACAACGATATATATATATATATATATATAGATTCAAAACGGAAATTCGTGCAACAAAGAGAGAGAGAGAGAGAGAGAGAGAGAGAAACAATTATTATGTGTAGGAACCTTTTTGTCTGTCGTGTATCCAACAGAGCACACAGCTCGAGAAACGTTACTCTAAGAATCTAAAAGACTCTTTTCAAATCGTTAGAAGAAGGTAAAAAAAAATGCTTATTTAGCGCAATTTATTATTCACCGCAATGAATAAAAATAAAAAAAATAAAAACATTCATAAATTTTGTTGCAATTTAATATTCTTCGTAGTTTCATTAACACTTTATTCTCCATTTTTTCTTTAGTTTTATTTCATATTTTATTTCATTTACTTTATAGTTTACTTTTTCAAATATTGATTTTTTTCGTTTATATTAGAAATTTTCATAAATGAACGGAAAAGTTTGTGGCAAGAAAATGTCATTACCAGCCAAGCTGATTAATTTCTTTTATCTGCCATTTTTCGTTTATGCCTTTGCATATGTTTCGTTGTCGCAAAGCTTTCTCGGCTCTTTGTGTGCACGCGTGTGTGTGTGTGTGTGTGTGTGTCGAAATTTTGTTACGTTCTTGGCTCTGCAAACGATCAACTCGTCTCTCTCTCTCTCTCTCTCTCTCTCTCTGTCTTTCGTGGTGGCGACAACGACAGCGTAGAGCAGACTCTCTGATGCTTCTCTGTTCTGACCATCACCGGTGGTTTTCCAGGGGGATGACGATGAGATATATAGAACGTGGAGAGCGAATCTTGCGGTTTGCACTTCTCTTGTCCCGACACACACCCGGGGACACACGAAGGTTCCTTTGATGTGAAAACGGGAATGTGGTTTTGCCTGCAACAGTATCGGGATTATATCGAGCAAAGCATGTTTATATATATATATATGTATAAATAAATTGCATACGGAGGTCCAAGCGAGATACTGGGCCGTTCCAGATTTCCTCTGTTTTTGGTTAGACTTGACTGAGCTTTGCGGTTAAAAAAAATATATATACATTTAAATTTACATTCCAAATTCCCAGATGATTTGGGCAGCATTAAATACTCTTTTTGAGATTATCACGTAAAATCCCAGCCTAAAGACTGAAAGCTTCGCGGCCGAAAAAATTGAAATAAAATGCATCATTTTATAAATTTAAGGGTCTAGGGGCATTTGAACAATTTTTTTTCACTAAAAAATGAGAGTTTGCAATTAACAGACTCGCAGGGATAAAAGAAACGTGTGAGAAAGAAGCAAAAATTTGTTGAAATAAAATATATACAGTATAAAGTTGAATGGCGTAATTTTCCACATTTCTGCTGTCGGTCCCATATTCGAAGAATTATTTCCACTGTACCAAAAAAAGAGCATAGTCATGTGAAAAAGCGAGCCAAAGAGTAAAAAAAAGTAAAAGCCACGCAGGATTTTATCAAAAATAAATGACAAATAAAATATATGCAGTACAAAGTTGAGTGGAAAAGAAAGGCGGAATTTTCCACATTTCTGCTGTCGGTCCCATATTCGAAGAATTATTTCCACTCTACCAAAGAAAGAGCATAGCCATGTGAAAAAGCGAGCCAAAGAGTAAAAAAAAGTAAAAGCCACGCAGGATTTTATCAAAAATAAATGACAAATAAAATATATGCAGTACAAAGTTGAGTGGAAAAGAAAGGCGAAATTTTCCACATTTCTGCTGTCGGTCCCATATTGAAAGAATTATTTCCACTGTACCAAAAAAAGAGCATAGCCATGTGAAAAAGCGAGCCAAAGAGTAAAAAGAAAGTAAAAGACACGCGGGATTTTATCAAAAATAAATGACAAATAAAATATATGCAGTACAAAGTTGAGTGGAAAAGAAAGGCGGAATTTTCCACATTTCTGCTGTCGGTCCCATATTCGAAGAATTATTTCCACTGTACCAAAGAAAGAGCATAGCCATGTGAAAAAGCGAGCCAAAGAGTAAAAAGAAAGTAAAAGACACGCGGGATTTTATCAAAAATAAATGACAAAAATAAGATGTAAAAAAAAAAGAAACGAGGCGCCGGCGCTATGGCGGCTGGAGCGAAAAAGCACGACGAAAAGGGACCGTCAAAGGTTCTCTCTTCTCAGTATGAGGGATAAGCGGCAAAAGCGAGGGCGAGACTTTCGCGCAAGCGTTACCTCGAATAGTGCAACTCTCTTCTCCTTCTCTCTTCTTGTTCCTCGTATAAAGAGAGAGCCCGGATTGCCTCTTGTCCTCGTCGTCCTCGTCCTCGTCGTCGTCTTGGTCGTCGTCGTCGTAGCCCGAAAACCCAAACGAAAGAAAGACCGGCCTTATGCCCCGGATTGAAGAAGCTGAAACGAGATAGAGAGGAGGAAAAAGCAGCGGGCAAGAGCAAAATGCACAGCGCGGTACGTCACACAAAGGCCCCGCCGGCAAACATTTCGCGTTCTATTTTTTTTTTTTTTTTTGTTTTTAGCGATACATTTTTTTTCCCTCCACATTTTTAATTAGCTGCATACGGATTTAATGATTTGAAATATTTCCTCGTGTACTAAAAAAAAAAAACAAATTATTAAAATATAATTATCCACATTCTATACATTTATCTTATTATATAATTTTTTTTTATTTCATTTGTGCTCCAATTTAATAATCTCCCTCTGTCTGTCATCACAATGCCATACTCGGGGGAAAATTAATCGCCTCGTCACATCAAAAGCTCACCATTAAACTCACGCGACGAGCAAGAAATTGACTCTTTACCGCACAACACTATAAATATACGTTTTATATATATATAGAGAGAGAGAGAGAGAGAGAGAGAGTCGTCAAAAGTCCCGGTGAGAACTTGACGATCCACAATTCCGATACAAATGATATAAACGACTGGATTTCTGCGTCTCTCGTATATATTTTGCTGTATAATTAAAATGATAAAACGTGAAAGAGAGAAATTGCTACTGATGTGAAAACGTTGGATGGTTAACGCGATCGGGACTAGCGATAGTTACGGCTGCAGCTCGTCATTTCTCTCTCTCTCTCTCTCTTTCCCACTTGTACGTTTCATTAAATGGGTGCGTGTGACGAGTACGTGTTGATTTTTCCGTATATATGCTGCACTAACTACATAAATACGTGACTATATATATATATATGTATACGAATGTGTAAAAGAGAGGAGAGAAATATTCGTGACTGGCGCGCACGATTCTCTGTGTCTCGCTCACTCTTGGTGAACGCGGTGTGAAAAAGCGAGCGCGTTGGATCGCGCGTCCAGATCTCTACAGAGCGCGGATCGAACGTGACTTCTCGACGAGCACCTGTCGTTCCTATACATATATATATCAACAACATTGGTATTTACCACACCAGCGTCGTATCACGCAGACTTTCCCTTCCACGAAGAAGAAACTTGCTCGCGCCCCGCCGGGACGCTGTGCGTCGTTATGTCGTTACTGCAATGCAATGTATGTATGGGATAAAGAAGGGGAAAATGGCCCAGGTCGCTAAGGCAAAACGGAGGATTTCCATGAAAATTCGTTGCCTAACAAATATGAATCACACATAGTTTTTCCAATTATTTCAACACTCAGAAGAAAAGTAAGACCAAAGCTCGTTCGTTTAGCGATTTAAGGCATTTTTTCGAAGATGACGAATCTAATTTATTTCTTATGGCAAAATGGACCACT
>CAVLGY010000141.1:0-2500 GCA_963669185.1 Dyspetes luteomarginatus | reverse complement strand
CTTTCATATTTTTGGCCCCGAATGACGAACAAAAGATAATTTACGAATACAAATCACAATAAATAAATTAAGAACGTCACGTTTGCTCATCGGAAAATTGGACATGTTTGTCTTGTAAAGTTTTTTTTTTTTTCGACCAGTTAAACGCTTTGAGTAAAGCAAAATCGTCAACTTCACTGCAAAGTCAAACGCCTATAGAATTATCTCCCTCTCTATTTTACTAGTGGATTAAAAAAATGTTTCAACAACAGATCGACTTGTTTGAATATTTAATTTTCCAAACTTTGTAATTTTGATAAATATTTTAATACTGCATAGAATTCATAACTTGAATTCGTCATCGTCATCTGTATATTTAAGGCTTCTGTGATTTTGTTTGTCTCTTTTTTTGAAAACTTTTAGTTTGTACTTGAGATTATGGAGCCCGAATGGAATTTCAGTGGAAATGATTTTTTCTATATTAGGGATATCGGAAAATCTTTGCCTTTTAATTATAATACTTTATTTGTCAATATTTATAAAAATATACGTACAGCTCGGCCATGTGATATAGTCAGCATAATTTTCAATAAGGTCGCCTCCCATCTCTCAATAAAAATTTTTCTATTCCCTCTCTGTAACAATATTATGATTGCGCTAATTAAAGGGTTAAAAAAATTAAAACACTTTCATATTTTTGGCCCCGAATGACGAACAAAAGATAATTTACGAATACAAATCACAATAAATAAATTAAGAACGTCACGTTTGCTCATCGGAAAATTGGACATGTTTGTCTTGTAAAGTTTTTTTTTTTTCGACCAGTTAAATGCTTTGAGTAAAGCAAAATCGTCAACTTCACTGCAAAGGCAAATGCCTATAGAATTATCTCCCTCTCTATTTTACTAGTGGATTAAAAAATTCTTTCAATAACAGATCGACTTGTTTGAAAGTTTTGCAATTTTTACATCTCCCCTGGTATTCAAACATTCTTTGAATTTTTTTACATTTACATGTTAAGTATATGCGAGCATTATTCTGTATATATATAAAACTCGCGTTATCAGGTCTTCGATAATTCTATATATAGCACGTCTATGTTATACGTAGCGAGAAAGCTATAAGAATATGATAAAATGTACATTGACCGATCGACTATATATATATATATATATATATATATATATATATATATATATATATATATATATATATATATATATATTTCCAATATTTTATTATATATCGCGACTATAAGTCGAATCTCTGATATCGCATATCAGACTCGCGTATCATAGAGATGGCCCTGAAACTTTGCGTACATTGGAAAAAATAACTCGACGAATTTAGTCTCGACGAGTCTTATTGCGCGGTCGTCGTGAAGCGTCTTGTCGTCATTTACGCAAATTTGCGTAGATTATTGGTCACTATACATACTATATATATATATAAAATATACGTTATATATGTATATATATATATATATAATACGTTATATCTCGTAATATGTGATCGTGTACGGATATAAATTCGCTCCTACTTATTTCTGTCCTCGCGGCAACATTCGTGTCAGCGATCCCCAGACTATGGCGGAAAATATACACGTATATTTATAGGATTTGCAAATTATTATATATATACGAGTGAGCGAGGCCGTCACTCCGTGACTAACCATATATATACGACTTACTGCATGCCATTGCGTTTGCCAGAGACGAGAGAAAAAATATTAGAGATCGAGAGAGAGAGAGAGAGAGAGAGGGAAGGAACGAGTGAAGTGAAATAGCACCCACAGGCGCGCGACTAATTCTACGGTTGAGGAGGAGGCGCGGCGTTGTGGCGTCGCGTTCTCGTCGTCGCCATTGTGACAAAAACCCCACAACATATACTTTTCCGCTTGGCGGGTAACACGCATGTATTATATTCATATATATATATATATATATATTCATATATATACATATATGTATATATATATATATGTAGCCAAGACTAGGCGCACGATGTACGAGCTTATTCATTTTATACATCTCTCGTTCTCTCTCTCTCTCTCTCTCTCTCTCGCATTTTTTTCTCACTTCTCGAGCTCTGCGTACTTCAACTGCTATTGTACGCCTTAATGAAGCGTTGGCAATGTCGCACACACCGCGAGGCGACACTATAGGCACAAAGTACGATAAAACGCGGGTGTCATGCAAACGGCAAAAAAAAAAAAAAAAAAAAAAAAAGAAAAAAAACGCACGCACGTCTCTTATATGTCAGTCTCTCACACCCCCTGTGTGGAAATTTTCTTCGCATGTAACGCGCGCAGATATATCGGAAAAGCCATTATTACGACGACGAAGAGGATGAGCCTCTTGAAGCGCGAATCTATATAATAGCCGGTTGCTGTGTGCCGTTTCCGTCTCTCCTCCCGCAAACCCCTCGACTTCCGTTTTCCGGCGTGACAAAACAACGAGAGAAAATAAACCTCGCCTCGAGAAAAATCAAATTCATTTTATTCAAATAACTTTTTATGAAA
>CAVLGY010000140.1:22500-23716 GCA_963669185.1 Dyspetes luteomarginatus | reverse complement strand
GGGTTTTTTTTTAATTTTTTTTTTCAGTTATTTATGGCACGACAAGTGGCACTTGAGTGGCAAGAAATTTAAACTGTAACGAAGTTTGGCTGCAATTTTATTCCAAGCGTATGTGTATATTTTTTACTCGTTCAAGGAGGTAAAACATATATCGAACTTTTAACCACAAAGTATGACGATGAAATGGTCGAGGCCAGAAAGTCAATTTGATTATTATTTTTTTTAATTTTTATCAAAAGCAGAAAAGTGAAACATTTCAATTAAGGGTGAAAATACTCGCGAAAACAGGGCACGTTACCACTAAATTTTTTCCCTACCGTGAATAATTGAAAGTTGAGGTTGAAACTACTGCAAAGACCCTTAACCACAATAATTCAATTATTTTTTCATCCCCTCATTAAAAAGAATAAATATGCAATTTTAATTTCCCCTCGATATAAAAATTTCTACTCTGATTTATTATTTTCTACCTAAGAAGTTAAACGTTTTCTTTTTTTTTTTTTACAATTGCAGAGATTTTCATAATTTTATTAAATTACCAAAAAGTATTTTAACAGCACACGATTGTAGGGTAACATTTACCAAGCTCTTGAGTGGTCCTTCAGATGGATAAGGTCATGCAGTTGGCGATCAGGAGGATCTCGTATAATAGTTTGTAACTATGTGAGAGCTATATATATATATATATATATATATCCATCTAATACGAGAGAGGCACGATGAGTGGGCAATTATGCCTTACATCGTTTAACTTGTTCGAGTATATAGCAGTTGTACGAAGGTAGAGTGTGCCGCTGATAGTCGCGGTAATGGTAGTCGAGACGCACATAGCGCCCGGAGCTATACATATTTTATATATATATATATATAACTGTAGAATCAGCTATGCATTGTAGTACACTCAGCACGTAGTACGAAACCGCGTAGGAAACTTTTGGTTACATATATGCTCGCATAGAGTTTCAATCTATATATATATATATATATATATGCATGCATTTATATACTATATAGGCTATTTTCTCTCTCGAGCGATCTCTCTCGTTGAGAAGTTTCCTTCCGAGTTCAATATGATTCGCTCATACAGCAACCGCTTTATCTTCTTCTCGCTCGTTCATAAAGTTACAATGGCGGGTAACACTCGCGAGAGTGGCAGAGGAAAACAAGGATAGTCATAAGAACACCACTATATCCAGGAAAAGGGATATATATAATT
>CAVLGY010000140.1:0-17500 GCA_963669185.1 Dyspetes luteomarginatus | reverse complement strand
AGGGAGTAACAAATATGTGAGATTGAAACGAAATTATTATTGTGAAACTATAAAAAATATTTAAATTCAATTATAATTACTTTTTCAATTGTATTTAAAGAGCAATTTAAATTCTGGCTCAAATACAGTGAATTTAGGATCGTCGTAGATGATGGAGTATTTTTATTTTCCTCAATGTTCCATTTTGCCCCTATGTACGTATTATATCGAACTGGCATGTTCTTTAGGGCGAATCGAGTGAATATGATAAGTGCTGTAGCAGCAACAACACGTATTCGCCTTAGTCATCTTCGTGTAACGCACCCGTTCCCTCATATACAGAATATTGTATACATAACGTACGAGATCGGACTACAATATACACTCTTGCCTGCTTTTTTCCAGTTAGCTCCCTTAGAAAGAGGCAGAGTTGGTTTTACGATCGCCTCCAGATTATACGCCGGTGATAACGCTCGTTTTTATACTCGAGACCAAAAACGATGCGTCCCTTATTCTCATAGAATTTTTCTCATATATGTGTGAGTGTGTTTTATTTTTCTTTCCCCCTTTTTTTTTTTTTTTTTTTTTTTTTTTCACTTTGATAGTCAACGCGCAAAGCTTGCGAAGACCGATGCGCAATTCTTTAGTGTGCTTTTTAGCCTTCGGAAAAACGTGCTCCGGTACTCGCCGTGGTACGTTACCAGAATTCAGATTGTTTCATTGAGATCAATATTTTTTTATGCGTATCCCAGTCAAATATGCCGAAAACGTATTGAATTTATTTTATTTCTTTCTTGCTGTGAACAATAATTTTTCACAAAATTCAATAATTTTTATATTTTCATTGGGATAAGAATAAACGAGATTCGAGTCGATTTTTTCGTCATTAGGTCCGTTAAAATTTACGATTATTTTTATATCGCATCGCTCGGATCATCATGAAGAAATTTACGATAAATTGTACGAGTTGGTTCAATAAAATTTTAACGCATCTGTATAGATCTTGGCTCAAGCTTTTCAAAGCCTCGAGAATTTTTTTCCCTTTTTTTTCATTGACATAAAATTCCTCAACGATTTTTCATGTGCAGTAGAAAAATCGAGTACTGGTCAGACAGTTTTCTTCAATTCAAATAAATCTATGTGATTCAGCTTCAATGTTTTTCAAGCTGAATACAATTCAATTTGAAATACGAATTAATAATAATAATAACAATAATAATAATATCTCGTAATCAATAGTTTTGAGCTCTGCGACATCGAGAGACGAAAATTGTCGCTATCGATGCTGTAACAGTATAGGAGATGAGTTATAGAAGCAGAGAACGAAGGAGCTAAGCGAGCATGAGAAGCTCAACGTTGGTACAAGATCGCCAGAGAACTTGCGCGATCGAACTTAAGGATTTGGGCTGTGCGCTACGGATAAATATAGAGAGGAGCGAGAGGCTGTGTGTGCGGTAAAGCGCGCTTTGGCGACCATAGCAGAGGAGACGTTCTGAGAGAGAGCTCAGAAAGCCTCGGTGATCCCTTTATCGCTAACTCCCTGGCTATATCCACGGTGGATTACTCACCGAGCGAAATCCTGACCGTTATCAATAACGCTGTCGCCTTCTCTTGCTCTTGTGCTTTCTCTCAACTATATAACATATGGACCCAATCCGTCCAGCCAATCTCATCTGGTTTCTGGTATTCGATGGTAGGAACATCCAATCGAACCATATATAGAGCCAATCAGCCAATCAAAAGTTCAATACGTTCAATAAGACTCGTCTGCATGCAAATAAAAGATATTAAAATCCGAGTAATTGAGAGAAGTAATTAATTTAATTGATTTCCTCCATTACTCGATTGATTAATTTTTTTTTTTTCTAATTTTTTTGTGAGAAATATTAAATTATCGATATTTATTTTTTATCTCGTCACATTAAAGCTAGAGGGTTGATGCACTATAAAAAAAAAATGAGTCGAAAAAATATCGAGATCGATAAAAATATTATTAGAATTATTAGATAGATTCTCGATCGCCGGTGAGTAGTAGTAATGGTCAGCGAGTGGTCAGGCCGTGTGAAGTACGTTTTCTCTCTCTCTCTTTTTTTCGGGAGAGGGGAAAATGCACATAAAAATTATCAAGATGAAAAAACGACGGGATATCAATTATAAAGGAAAAATATTGCCAAAAGATTTTATCAATTCGTTTGGCTTCTTAGACACTCGTAATCTTTTGAGGAAAATATAATTATTTTTGCATCAGGGATATTCACACTAAACTATTGCTGCGAGCATAATTGAAAAAACAAATCAGGCAAAAAAAAATGTATAAAAATACTTCCAGAACAATCAGATGGATTTTCTACTCGCGGTAAGTAGAAAAGGCCGGCCAATAGTCAGACGGCGCGAATTAATTTTCCATACGAACGCAGGAAAGAAAAATATTGCCAAAAATGATTTCATCAATTCATATGCCTTCTTCGGCTATTCACTTGTAATCTTTTGAGGAAAATATAATTATTTTTGCATTTGACTCAGACTAAACTGTTGCTGCGAGCATAATTGAAAAAACGAATCAGGCAAAAAAAATGTATAAAAATACTTCCAGAACAATCAGATGGATTTTCTACTCGTGGTAAGTAGAAAAGGCCGGCCAGTAGTCAGACGGCGCGAATTAATTTTCCATACGAACGCAAGAAGGGATTTTCGTAATTCACACGCGCTCTCTTCGCCGAGAGAGGAAGAATTGCACGTTGAAATTGCGAGGTCGCCAGTAACGTAGTAGCGAATCGATATCCACCCTACCAATGCCCGATGGATAACCCAAAATTACCTTTCCCTCTCACAACCCCTTTGCTTCTCCATTATATATATATATATGTATATATATATATATATATGCACAGTAATATTCCCACATTTGAGCGTTATAGTTTTTTTTTCTCACTCGTCTCTGGCGGCACGTACGTCCAAGATCATCCCCCCACCCCTCTTTATCACAGCCTCCTTCTCTGAAAAAACAGTGAGAGAATAAATGATAAAAAAAAAGAAACGCGAAAAGGGGGGAGGATAAAATAAAAAATAGAAAAATACAAGGCCAGAGAGTAGTAAAAAGGAACAGAGGAAGGGAGAAAAGGGAGTTGGTCTGTACTAACGAAGGAAAAATAACGAGGTTGAAACGTGGACGAGAATAAGATGAAGAGATCCAGGTACCCCTCTGCCCTCAGGAAGCCCTTTCACGAGAAAGCACGAAAGGAAACAGGGCAAAGGGGTGGGGGTGGGGTTGCAAAGGAATCGGTAAAAGAGTTTGGTCGTGTGTGAGAGTCAGTTCAACAGAGAATGAAATAAACTTGCCCTGAGAACAGAGCAGAGGAAAGAGTGAAAGAAAGAGAAAAATCTCGCGTGTAGAGTCAAATGATTCTTGGCTTGGGGTTGAGTAAAAAAAAAAAAAAAACACATAGATCACCGTTGCTAGTTTAGCGATGTGTGTGCATGAAACTGGCTTGACATTCTCGTATAGACCAATGCATGTTTCCTCTCTCTACAGTCGAGTTCTCTTTGAGGTTGTCAGCATACCGTGAACACAAAGAAATGAAAGATTCGCGAAATACTGAGGGAAAAATCGTACAAGAAATTTTTTACTAAATTATTTTCTGGTCATTTTAATTTGATGGTTTTCTTTTGGTGGAGCCTAACGAGGCTTCTTTTATAACAGAGCAGTCTATGATTTATGAAAAATTATGATTCGTTGTATATTGAAAAAAAAAATTAGCAGAATTTAAATACGATTAGAATAAAAAATCGAGGTGAGTCTCGAAGGGCACTCTGTCGATTCTAAAATGGCGTCTCGATGTTCAGGTACAACTCTCTCTCTCTCTTTCTCTCTCTCTCTCTCTCGTCAACGATGCTACATGCTACATATGCCACATATATACTACATATATATATATATATATATATATGCTACATATATATGCTGGATAGAAGAATATGCGAAAAATGGCGGAGAAATAGGGGGTAACAGGTGCTGATGTCCTGAAACTGCAATGTTATGTCATATATAAAAGCTCTCTCGGAAAACGACGACAACAGCTATTCGTAAAGGTGGTTTTCGAAGCCATTTCCACACACGTTTATTCTTCATTCAGGCACGTCAATGTGAATGTGGAGCGGATGCACCGGAAAATTTGACGTCCGCACTCCATGAAGAGAGAATTGACTGGGCACGTCATACAAAAAAAAATCATACAAATATATATATATATATATGTATATATAAAAGACACAACTTTATGCATAGGGAATTTTAGGCAAACCATATAAAAAACGATTCAAAATGATTATTAGTTATTTTGTTAAAAAATCCATTCATCAGATACGAAATAACAATTTTTTTTTTCAACAATTGATAGATTTTCATTTATTTATCTACTTGAACTTCGTTAAATTTCGAGAGTAGCATAAACATTTAATTTTTCAAACAATAAAATTACTGTAACAATTTTGGAATAGTCGATATCGGTGAACATAATTGCGATAACGATGATATCGATTTTTCAAAATCTCGAAATTCATGTGGATTCTTTTTTTTTTTTCAGGGGCTCGTAAAAAATTCCTAAAGGGAAAAACGAGGGTTGATTTTATCTATAATTGCCCAGGCACGTAAATTGAACATATTTTTCTACATATGTATAAAAATATGTGCAGACGTATTTTTTTTTACATAGGCAATTTGATACATGTGTGTTATCATTTATGAGACTTTTCTCTCGTCCATATCATCTTTTATTTTTTCTTCATCCCTTCGACTTCCGTTTCTGCGCTCTCTCTCTCTCACACACACACACATATATATATATATATATATATATACGCAAGCTCAGAGTCGATCCATACGTCATTTCCAGACAGGCCTTGAGGCAGACCACAGGCAAGAGAGCCCACCGAAAGCTCTCTCTCTCTCTCTCTCTCTTCCTCTTCCTCTCCCTCTCTCTCTCTCTCTCTCTCGTTGATCGGATCGACGAAATATATTATTAATAAGAAATAATAAACGAACGATTCTTGAGAGAAAAGACAGCCAAGCTACACATATACCGGGAAAGCAGAGGCAGGATAAACAATAATTTATCGACATCGGATGGTGGCAGCGAAGGAGAAGAATGACAGTGGAAGGGGAATAATCGAGGAATGGCGGACATGAGGGAGAAAAACACATACAGGGAAAAATTTCTTAAACTGTGTGAGGGCGTATATATATATATATATATATATATATACATATATAAATATATATATATATATATATATTTGTGTATGTATGCGTGTTACATATAAGTATGAAGTGGGGATTTCTTGGTCGTCGTCACGTTTTTCTTCAACGAGGAAGAAAAGAAGAGGTGAAGAAAGTACGAAGCTCGGGCGAAGAAAACGAGAAAGAGAGAAGAGTAAAAGAGTGAGGGAAGATGGATGTGATGAGAAAGCGAGGGAAAGAGAAATAAGGAAAGAATAAAAGGGAGTGGAAAAAAAAGTTTTGTAATGGTGGTGTAGGTTTCTAAGCTAGTTCGTTTTCCCTCTCTCTCTCTCTTTCTCTCTCTCTCTCTCTCTTTCTTGTTTTTTTCTTTCAGCACGTTCACGTGTTACGGAAGGTGTGCGAAAGCTCAAGAATTTATATATATATAAGGGGTGAGGGTGGTGAATGCTCGTTGGTTGGCTCGCATCCAATTTCGGACGTTTCAGTTCTCTGTGTTCGCGCCTGACGTTTGCGAGAGGTCTCGTCATGTGTTGAATAAGATGAGAGAATTTTTTTTTTTATCTACTTTTGGACTTTTGTTATAATTTTTTTTTAATCGTCAAGATAATCATTAGTGACTTCGGGATTAGGCAGGGAGGGCCAAATTAATCGATATGCGAGTGTCTGATTTTTTTTTTTTAAATAAAAATATTTTTTTATTTGCCAAATAAAAAATATTATTCACTAAAATGGCTGTAATTTGGATTTTCTATAAATTTGACACTTTCGTTGAAGCGAATTCTCGGTGAATTCATTGAAGTTTCGAATCGTGACAGAGCTCATCAGGCATGAAACTTTTTTCTATCAGTGTGTGATATCATCGAGATAAAAAAATCCCAGAATTTTATAATGCACATGGATTATCGTCAGTGTGTGATATCATCGTGATAAAAAATTCCCAGAATGTTATAATGCACATGAATAATTGTCAGTGTGTGATATCATCGAGATAAAAAATTCCCAGAATTTTATAATGCACATGAATAATTGTCAGTGTGTGATATCATCGAGATAAAAAATTCCCAGAATTTTATAATGCACATGAATAATCGTCAGTGTGTGATATCATCGAGATAAAAAAATCCCAGAATTTTATAATGCACATGAATAATTGTCAGTGTGTGATATCATCGAGATAAAAAATTCCCAGAATTTTATAATGCACATGAATAATCGTCAGTGTGTGATATCATCGAGATAAAAAAATCCCAGAATTTTATAATGCACATGGATTATCGTCAGTGTGTGCTATCATCGTGATAAAAAATTCCCAGAATTTTATAATGCACATGAATAATTGTCAGTGTGTGATATCATCGAGATAAAAAATTCCCAGAATTTTATAATGCACATGAATAATTGTCAGTGTGTGATATCATCGAGATAAAAAATTCCCAGAATTTTATAATGCACATGAATAATCGTCAGTGTGTGATATCATCGAGATAAAAAAATCCCAGAATTTTATAATGCACATGAATTATCGTCAGTGTGTGATATCATCGAGATAAAAAATTCCCAGAATTTTATAATGCACATGGATTATCGTCAGTGTGTGATATCATCGAGATGAAAAATTCCCACAATTTTATAATGCACATGGATTATCGTCAGTGTGTGATATCATCGTGATAAAAAATTCCCAGAATTTTATAATGCACATGGATTATCGTCAGTGTGTGATATCATCGAGATGAAAAATTCCCACAATTTTATAATGCTCATGGATTATCGTCAGTGTGTGATATCATCGAGATAAAAAATTCCCAGAATTTTATAATGCACATGAATAATCGTCAGTGTGTGATATCATCGAGATAAAAAAATCCCAGAATTTTATAATGCCCATCAATATCCATCAGTGTATAGCACGTAAATATTCGTTAATGAGGTATTGGAAATTTGGTCATTGATTTTTTTCAATTTACCACGATAAAACAAATCAAATTTGTCGATGTATAAAGTCCTCAAAGATACTCGAAAATGTTTATAGCGCGTAATGAATTTTGTCATTCGTCGTTGGAAAATTTCGTTCAGTCAATTCTTTTCACTGGCTCTGCGTCAGTCGTCAATTAAAAAGTTTCACGAGAGTGTATATATAACACGCGGAGTAAGGGAATTTAATTTATTGTAACACGTAGACTGCCGAGATGTGATAGTCGAACGAGTATGAGTGAATGAAGAGAGCATTGGTGTAAAATCTACTCGATAATATAATGGTATGTATGACGATAGTCTGGATTGTGGCAAATAGTTGAATATAAAGCATTCTCACGCCAACAGTGTCATTTCAACCCCCTCGCCCCCCCCACCCCCCACCCCCCGCCCTTACAACCCTCACAGTCATAAAATTCATTGGTTTCCAGTGAACCAGCACACACGATTCTCTCGCTCTTTTTCTCTCTCTCTCTCTCTCTCTCTCTCTCTCTCTCTCTCTCTCTCTCTATGTGCGAATCGGATCGAATTGGTTCGCCAATGATTATCGATAAAATACATTGTTGGCCGACTAATTGGACCAACCACAACACGTTCGAACACTGGTCTGTGTCCACCCACACACACATGTACACACAGCTATAACAAAAATATTACTATATATATGTACAGAAGAGAAATTTAAGGCAAAATTTAGAGGACTATGAATCTCGTCATATTTTTGTCGCTGTCAGTATTTTATGGCAAAAGGGCAGAAAAAACTTGTCAATCAAATTTAAAACTAAAAAAAAAAAAAAAAATCGTTGGGATTTATCCAGAATTTTGCAATAAATTTATTTTATTTTTCATTTGAAAAATAAATATTTTTTGTTAGTTAGCCTGGAATGCCCCATATCAAGAATTATAGCGTTACTGATAAAATTATTGATAAAGGAATTAAAAAAATTATTGTATCGAATTAAAAAAAACAAAAAAAATACTTTTTTTTGTTATGAAATGTAATTTTTATCTAACACAAGGCTGCCTCTTCCAAGTGAGAAATTATATGTGAAGAATAGTTGAGAAAGGTTGTCTGATTTTTTTTTCGCAAGCACAGATAAATGTTGATTAATCATTTTTTTATTATTTGGGACATTTTTATTAATATCTTTTTTTACTAAAAAAAAAAAATTGTTTTTCGATAGAAAAACGTTTGAAAAAGAATAAAGATCGAATGAGCGTAGAGAAATTTCATCTCGCAGATTTCTTTATTTCCGAGAAAGAGAGAATTAAAATAGAAAAAGTTGTCTAGGTGGAAAAGATCGACGACGCGAGAGCAAGATGGAAAATTCTTGGTCCTACATCATCTCGACATACCTAACATTATCGAGGAAACCTTGTGCCAATTTTTTATGCCTCTTGAATTTCGAAGAACGCATGCTCATCAAATAGAGGGCGCTCACGAAATATATATATATATACATATAGATATATATATAATTTGAAATACAATAAGCGTATACATCTGTCTAAATGTTGAGAAAATGACACCCCCGCGTGATTTTCATAGTGACTTCATAATTTTCTATCTTTCTCACGGATATATATATATATATATATATAAATATATATACATATCTATACATATTATTCATGCTGCCTAGACCAGGGCGACGGACACGTAATTGTGAATATTTTTGCCACATCTGCGCTGTCGCTCAAGACGATGGCGAAGGTCCAATTGTTCCTCATCCCTCTTCTGGCTATGCCGGCAGCAATGGCGATCACAAAACTCTCTTGCTCTCTTTCTTTCTCTCTCTCTCTCTCTCTCTCTCTCTATATATATATATATATATATATATATATGTCCAACGACATCATCTTCGTCTCGCTGTGTCCGCAAGCTCTTTCCAACTCCGTAACTCCACCAAGCGAGAGAGAGAGAGAGGGAGAGAAAAAGAGCGGACACAAGCGGCTCAGCCACGGTATCAAATTTATTGGATTACGTTGGACCTATTGTCGTTTCAGCTCGGAGAAAATTTCTCAACTTCGCTGCAATGGCAGCAACGAAGCAATAATATACGTTTTATATCTACAACGAGATGAGCTGTGTTTTCCCAGTTTTTTTTACTCATTTATATCTATATATATATATACATATATATGTATATATATATGAAAGTATATACAACTTTTCTTTATATAGTTCTGTTGTCGATGCACTGGAGAGCTGGAGAGTAAACGAGGGAGATATCGATACTGACAAGAACGACGTAATAATAAAGCTTCGCCGGTTGTCATATAACTTTGGCTGGGAGCTCATAAATACTTTTTTCCCCTTTCGTTCGGGTTTCATCGATTCCTATTATAATAGCACTTTCATTTATTCCTTAGACGAGTTGTTGATAATAAAAGTACGTTAAGCGAAAAGAAATCTCAAATCTCTTATACGAAGCCTCGTACGCTTACTGCTGTATTAAATTCAGTAGAAAAACTGCTGATGTCCGCTCGTTCATTGCGCAGCTTCCCCCACTCTTTTTCTCTCAGCCGACGCTACGCGTGATTGGCGGATGGACGCGTCGTGGTGGAGGGGGAACTCATGCCTCGCTTCTCATTGGCGTGAGCACAAAATGCGAGTATTAATGGAGTTTTCACTGTATACTCTTGACTGGACCTAACTGAACGAGTAATGCATACATATAGGTATATTATAAAGCGATAACGATGAAACGAAATCACCGCTGGAACGAGATTGATAACGTTTGCGCGTGTTACCGTTTCCCTCAATCTGTCTCTCTCGCTCTTTTGTCTTTCATCGTCACGTGCAGCAGTGGACACGGAAGAAAAGATGGCTCGTTTTGTGGGACACGAGAGATAGAGAGAGAGGAAGAGAGGGGGAGAGAGAGGAGCTCGATCATCATATCGCGCGAGGAAGTGGCACACACTTTCTTACAGCAGAACGAAAAAAAATTGATGCCATCCCTTAAAGATTTTTCTATAAATCTTCACTCTCCGAGACGCCATTTTTTCTTCATATATTTCAAAATCCTTGCACCAGAGAACCGGGAAGTTATTATTTTTACATAAATACGTATATTTCCTTTTGTTCTTCAATAGGAAATAATCCCTCGTGCATTAATCATTTTTTTTTGTCCTGGTGACTCTTTTTGCTCGTTTCCCCTGACGAAAAAAGTGAATATTTTTTTTTTTTATCGGCAAGCCACTAGCAATGAAGTTATTTTCAAGAGATTTCGCCTGCACAAAACCGAAAATTCTATACAGGAGAGCTTAACGTATACGCCCACAAAAATTCCCGAGGGACTTCGTAATGCGAGTGGGACTCTCACGGATTGTGGAACTATTTTTTAGGTATGTATATACATATGTATATATATATGTATATAAAATACTGTCAAATTCACGTAAAAGGGTATATATGAAAACACAAAAATTGAAGGAGAGAGAGAGAGAGGTAGAGAGAGAGAGCGAGAAAAGTCCTCTAAACGAAAATCAATGCACGGGAGAGCGAACGATTACGCACAAGGGCGAGAGAAAATCTCTACGCCAGTTTTGTTGGTG
Source organism: Dyspetes luteomarginatus (assembly GCA_963669185.1). Taxonomy (NCBI): domain Eukaryota; kingdom Metazoa; phylum Arthropoda; class Insecta; order Hymenoptera; family Ichneumonidae; genus Dyspetes; species Dyspetes luteomarginatus. The sequence continues at coordinate 6,753 of CAVLGY010000140.1, read as the reverse complement.
AAAATCGTTGAAATAAAATATATGCATACGTATGCGAACTGATGTAAATTTCCAGCTAGTGATTTTTGAGAAAACGAGAAGAAAAAAAAACGTTATTGGGGCAGTCATTTCTCAAATTTCATCCTCTCATTATAACGATTTTCAATCGATCATTTCACTCATACGAATTATAATCTCAATTATTATTTTTTTTTTCTCCAGAATTGTTAATAATAAAAAAAGACATTTTTTCATCTGAAATTCTATTAGCGTCATCCAGAATTAAATCAGTTTCTCTCAAGTGAGGTTGAGTTACACTCTACAAATATATATATATATATATATATATATATATATACATATGTGTGTGTATATTTATATATATGTATATATATATATATATATATATACATATGTGTGTGTATGTGTATATTTATATAAAGAACGTACGTTGGTCACGTACATCGCGTGTACGTGAAACTCCAGCGGTAAAATAAGTACGAGACTGAACTTTCCAACGTGTTCTCGCTCGGTGGTTTAGCGAAATGTTGTACGACGAGAATGGTTACACGAAGACTTCTTGATTCCTCGTTGAAGCTGGTTAGTTAGCCGGATACAGGTGTACTCACAATATATATATATATATATATATATATATATATATATATATATATATATATATATATATATATGTGTGTGTGTACTTTTGCACCTGCTGGTCTCGATGGCGCGTTTGAAGCACGAGAGAGTTTCTGATAACGCTGCAGCGATGGTTCCTCTTCCGCCGGGGGCTGGAGTTGCGGTGAAATAGGGGAGGGGCTGGATAAAGTAGGTGGATATATCTCAGGGTCGGTCGGTGGATACAACTAACGGAGACAAACTGTGTGTTTGCCCCTTCATTACCCCCGAGTAAATACCGACTGGTTTTAATTACAACCCCCTCTCAGCTCCCTCCTTGCCATCAGGGTCGTCTTTTCTGTCGCTATAGCACTGTCGAATCCTTCTTATATACATACATATATATGTATATATATATCCATTTATATACTTATGTATTTATATATATGCATATACATATATATAGTTATATATATATACAGGATGCCGACCGACCAGAGCATGTCTCTTGCCGCTTGTTATTTACTTGTACTACTGGGTGTGCTTCTCTCCTCAGTGCCGGAGAGACAAGAGCGATCTAACTTTCCTACTGATGGTTTAAGCGCACGGTTGGTCGAGGCAAAACCGTTGTCGATAGACACGATATCTTCGAACGTCTGAGATTTCTCTATCGTATTTTATTTTATTTTTTTTTCAACAGATTTTAATGAACGAATTGGAGTGAAAAATTATCGTGAAATATTAAATTTGAATGAAATAATAATTTTACCCCCACCATGGACGAAAAAGGACTGTGAGATGAGATGAGACGAAAAACTCGAAAGTGTATCAAACATGAGAAAACTATGAGAAATATATTTAATTTTATTGAAAATATATTTAATCCACGTAAAAATTATTTCTCATCCATCTCACAGTCCTTTTTCGTCCATGGTGGGAAGGGGATGAAATTATTATTTCATTCAAATTTTATATTTCACGATAATTAGCCCACACTCATCATAATGAGTGTGGGCTAATTACAACCATTTTCAGCTTTGGTCACACTCGTTGTGACATTCATGTATCGGACAAAAAATAAAAAGGATTTATGGTACGTTATGAGTTGAATATATGAATATATGTACTGATGCACTCTATGGAAGGGTTTTTCTTCCAATAATACACGAAAGCTCTAGCTGAGCTTCCTATTATAACGGGATCGGCTTGGGCGATGGCCATTGCGCTTCATTGGGCTATAAAGGAACCGAAAAGTCTTCCCAATAACCGTATGTGAGCGATACGATTGCCATTGAGAGAAAATCTTGAAGATCCGCACAGCTCGGACATCTCGACTCCATTTTCTCTTATATATGTATATATATATATATATATATATATGAACAGAAAAGACCAAGAGGTATGTATATATATATATATACCTCTTGGTCTTTTCTGTTCATTTCTGACCAAAAGTCGTGCCATGTCGTAAAACGAAGAAGCCCAAGACAGAGAGAGAGAGAGAGAGACTGAAGAGCCCCGAGGATTTATTGTTAAAAGTTTTCTTGCCCTCGAGAACTGAGAACGTTCAAGGATTCTAGGGAAAAGTCATACTCGCTGATACCAGACCAGGTCAGCATTAGGCGAGCTCGATGAACTTTCGTCCTTTCTTTATTCTCTTCGTTTGCTTTTTCAACTTTTTCAAAAATTCTCGTCACTATAAATTAACTTGGGCTGATCCGATAAAAAATGATAATTATGACCATATGGAAAAAATCTGCCATTTTTGGCTCGATCTGCCCATTTACCCGTCAATGACCCAACGATATTTCTGTCCTGGGTAAACAAAATTTAATATTATTTTTAGGATGCTTCGCCCAGTTTACGTATCCATTATATCTGCCCATCGTGCTGGAACGACGCTAATGTATAATTTGTCCAAAAAGGTTTTTTTCCGTCTGTTGGGAAAAAGGGAGGAATAAAACATTGAAGAGGGGTGGACGTAGAGAGAGAGAGAGAAGAAGAAAGAGAGAGAGAGAGAGAGAGAGAGAGAGAGAAGGAGAAAAAGAGAGAGAGAAGGAGAAAAAGAGAGAGAGAGCGAGAAGGAGAAAAAGAGAGAGAGAGAGAGAGAGAAGGAGAAAAAGAGAAAGAGAGAGGGAGAGAGAAGGAGAAAAAGAGAGAGAGAGAGAAAGAGATAAAGAGAGAGAAAATGTCAAGTACTTGGGTGTTTTCTTCAGTTAGAGTGGAGGGAGAAAGAGCGTGAATTACGCGTAACGTCGAGGGTGCAGCCTTCGTTCTCCCATTATCGCAAAGCCAGCTCTTCCTCTCTCTATCTCTCTTTTTCTCTCTCAATCTCTCTTTTCGTGTCTCTACGACGAATATCTTGAAATGTCCGTCCGCTTGTCACTTACTGCTCGGAGAAATAATATTTCTCCGGGGGGTGGAGGGGCAAGGAGGGGGTGGGGAGGATTGGTGTGCGTGAGCTTTAAGGGACTATGAAAGGTGAGGGAAAAGGAATAAGAGTGTTTACATATATATATATATATATGAAGAAAGAGAAAATATCCTGAAGAAATGTGAGGCGGAAGGATGGAGGTGAGCGAGATACAGAGGGCGTTCTTGCATCTCTTTTGCGGAAAAACAGACTCACTTTGTCGAGACTCGAGGGGATGTTTTTTCCTCAGAGACACATCTCTTATGCCTTTTCCTTCGTCTCGTCATTCTGTAACAGACGACTTAATACTTGGTATATATCGAAAGTCTGTGGCCTCGTATATACGAATAAAAAAGCTGTCCAAGTTGTCTCGTTTTTATTGTTCGCATAAAACAAAACGAAGAATTTTTGACATTTAACACGAATTTTCTCTATAAAAAAGATAATTGTTAACAAAGAATTTGAATGAGAAAAATTTATAATTTTTTCTATTATGATTTATTATTCGAGTTTATCATTTCATTTTGTCTATTTGTCCAATGGCTTTGAGTCTATTAAATACTAAAAATATTTTGGCAAATGCAGATATATCAATATACGTGTGAAATAAATTTTTCAAAGATGATAAATTATTTTAAAAAATCATAAAATATCATAGCCTGCTAAATAATAGACATTTTCATCGTCACAATTTAAATGTTGAGATTCGCCTGAAACATTCACGTTTAGACAATCACAGAAAACAAAATGAAGAATTTTTGACATTTACCACGAATTTCCTCTATAAAAAAGATAATTGTTAACAAAGAATTTGAATGAGAAGAATTTATAATTTTTTCTATTATGATTTATTATTCGAGTTGATCATTTAATTTTGTCTATTTGTCCAATGGCTTTGAGTCTATTAAATACTAAAAATATTTTGGCAAATGCAGATATATCAATATACGTGTTAAATAAATCATTCAAAGATGATAAATTATTTTTAAAAATCATAAAATATCAGAGCCTACAAAATAATAAACATTTTCATCGTCACAATTTAAATGTTGAGATTCGCTTGAAACATTCACGTTTAAACAATCACAGAAAACAAAACGAAGAATTTTTGACATTTAACACGAATTTTCTCTATAAAAAAGATAATTGTTAACAAAGAATTTGAATGAGAAAAATTTATAATTTTTTCTATTATGATTTATTATTCGAGTTTATCATTTCATTTTGTCTATTTGTCCAATGGCTTTGAGTCTATTAAATACTAAAAATATTTTGGCAAATGCAGATATATCAATATACGTGTGAAATAAATTTTTCAAAGATGATAAATTATTTTAAAAAATCATAAAATATCATAGCCTGCTAAATAATAGACATTTTCATCGTCACAATTTAAATGTTGAGATTCGCCTGAAACATTCACGTTTAGACAATCACAGAAAACAAAATGAAGAATTTTTGACATTTACCACGAATTTCCTCTATAAAAAAGATAATTGTTAACAAAGAATTTGAATGAGAAGAATTTATAATTTTTTCTATTATGATTTATTATTCGAGTTGATCATTTAATTTTGTCTATTTGTCCAATGGCTTTGAGTCTATTAAATACTAAAAATATTTTGGCAAATGCAGATATATCAATATACGTGTTAAATAAATCATTCAAAGATGATAAATTATTTTTAAAAATCATAAAATATCAGAGCCTACAAAATAATAAACATTTTCATCGTCACAATTTAAATGTTGAGATTCGCTTGAAACATTCACGTTTAAACAATCACAGAAAACAAAACGAAGAATTTTTGACATTTAACACGAATTTTCTCTATAAAAAAGATAATTGTTAACAAAGAATTTGAATGAGAAAAATTTATAATTTTTTCTATTATGATTTATTATTCGAGTTTATCATTTCATTTTGTCTATTTGTCCAATGGCTTTGAGTCTATTAAATACTAAAAATATTTTGGCAAATGCAGATATATCAATATACGTGTGAAATAAATTTTTCAAAGATGATAAATTATTTTAAAAAATCATAAAATATCATAGCCTGCTAAATAATAGACATTTTCATCGTTACAATTTAAATGTTGAGATTCGCCTGAAACATTCACGTTTAGACAATCACAGAAAACAAAACGAAGAATTTTTGACATTTAACACGAATTTCCTCTATAAAAAAGATAATTGTTAACAAAGAATTTGAATGAGAAAAATTTATAATTTTTTCTATTATGATTTATTATTCGAGTTTATCATTTCATTTTGTCTATTTGTCCAATGGCTTTGAGTCTATTAAATACTAAAAATATTTTGGCAAATGCAGATATATCAATATACGTGTGAAATAAATTTTTCAAAGATGATAAATTATTTTAAAAAATCATAAAATATCATAGCCTGCTAAATAATAGACATTTTCATCGTTACAATTTAAATGTTGAGATTCGCCTGAAACATTCACGTTTAGACAATCACAGAAAACAAAACGAAGAATTTTTGACATTTAACACGAATTTCCTCTATAAAAAAGATAATTGTTAACAAAGAATTTGAATGAGAAAAATTTATAATTTTTTCTATTATGATTTATTATTCGAGTTGATCATTTAATTTTGTCTATTTGTCCAATGGCTTTGAGTCTATTAAATACTAAAAATATTTTGGCAAATGCAGATATATCAATATACGTGTGAAATAAATTTTTCAAAGATGATAAATTATTTTAAAAAATCGTAAAATATAACTACTAAATAATACACATTTTCATCGTCACAATTTAAATGTTGAGATTCGCCTGAAACATTCACGTCTCATTGCATAGATCTTCGTTTCATTGGCATTGAGAGAAATTAGATTTGCTCAGAAAGGGAGAAAAGGGACAGAAAAGGCACACTAGTGAAAACATTACGAAAGGGGTCAGACACACGATAAGACTCCTCGACAGAGTCGAGAGAGCTGCTCCTCTGCGTGGTGGAAATCTGAAACCTCGGTAAGCGGTTATTTCCAACGAGGGTGTGCTGGTCCACTCACACCCCTAGCGCATAGTGGGACCTTTTCATTCGCATTTCATCCCCTCTCTCATCCCTTTTCAACTCTGTACGTATATGGGTGTATTTCTCTCTCGCTGGAGGTTTTCCTCCACGAAAGAAGAGAGAAAGAGAAAGAGAGAGAGGGAGAGAGAGAGAGAGAGAGAGAGGCTCGTCGGTACTTTTTATTTTCACCAGCGCCTGGCCGGATGGATCCTCCCTGGCGTTGTGCACGAGTGTCAGACTGAATAATACATGTCTGTTGCAGAGAGTATACGATCCGACACGGGCCACATCGTGTTCCTCCTATTCGTACGAGAATCATTCTCGGTTCTCTCTCTCTCTCTCTCTCTCTCGCCCCCACCCCGTCCTGCCACTGCCACCACCACCCTTCTCGACAACTCGTCCTTTCTGTCGCTTTTCCTCTTCGTCCCTATCTAACCCCTCGTTTCTGTACTTTCATGTATGCACATGTCCTCCAAAATTCTCGTCGTCGACGATTCACGAGTTACCGAGTCCCCGCGACCTCTATATTTACATCTCTTTCACGTAAATGGCCTCGCTCATCCCTCCCAAACGACTCTAATCCCTCTGCCTTAAATTCATTCTGGCAACCCTTTTCGCTGCTTTTTTAAGCCCAAAAAAATCAATCGAGCTCGTTGATGTTAAATTATGTATGGATCGACAGAGGCCTCTCGAGGGGGT
>CAVLGY010000139.1:0-17828 GCA_963669185.1 Dyspetes luteomarginatus | reverse complement strand
GAGAGAGAGAGAAACAGAGAGAGAGAGAGAGAGAGAAAGAGAGAGAGAAGAGAGTAAAAGATAGGACGGGTAGTAGGAGCATAAATAATTATAAGGATATCCTACATGTATGCATGTCTATACTATTTTAGTATATATGGAGGCACAGAGAGGTGAGACAGGAAAAATTACATAGAGTCGTCACACAGACACACAGACAGAAACATTCGCGATACATAATATACGGGTAATTCTCTGGTAGTTATTATATAGCACGTGGATGAGTAATATTATAAATGGCGTCTTTGCTTGTGCCGTACACATGCATACTGCAAATGCATCGTGCGTAAACTGATTTACTCCTGATGGTAATACAATTACCGAGGACGGAGAGCCCCATAACGATATTGCAACTCGAAAGGATGATTATGCCGGACTGAGCAGCACACGCTCTTCTATATATATATATATATATATATATATATATGTATATATGTATATGTAATATTAATGTATAACTATATACAGATATAGATCACCCGTGTACCAGCCCCACAACACGGTCATATGTACTATGTATCATTTAATAATAAATGTTTCGCTCACAGACGAGGCCTCTACCTTGCACCTCTCTCACACATACATATATATATATGTGATTTTTTTATTCCACGCGTTTTCTTCTTCTATGCTCTTTCCCTCGCGTTGCCATATATAGAATGCGAGCACGAAACATTTTAATAAGTTCAATGAAATTGGCGAGCTTTGTACTATTATTATTAAAAAAAATTATTAAACGGATGCTCTCTGGTCACTTATAACTTGTGTCTAGTAACTAGGATAAACTGCCAATTGTCATGAGCGAGTCGTGTCACATGTGGATTTTAGCAAAATATTTTTCTTCACGATCGATTCGTGCCAAAATTAGTAACTTGTGAATTCTTTGATGGAATTTTCATCGAACGGTTGTGTCTTGAAATTTTCATTAATTAATAATAAATGTTTTGCACAGACGAGGCCTCTACCTCTCACCTCTCTCACACATATATATATATATATATATCTTTTTTTTATTCCACGCGTTTTCTTCTTCTCTGCTCTTTTCCTCGTGTTGTCATATATTGAATGCGAGCACGAAACATTTTAATAAGTTCACTGAAATTTCCGAGCTTTGTACTATTATTATTTAAAAAATGTATTAAGCGGATGCTCTCTTGTAACTTTTAACTTATTTGTACAGAGTTTTCCGGTGAATTTAGGCAGCCTCGGATAAACTGTCAATTGTCATGAGCGAGTTGTGTCACATGTGGATTTTAGCAAAATATTTTTCTTCGCGATTGATTCGTGGCAAAATTAGTAACTTGTGAATTCTTTGATGGCATTTTCATCGAACGGATGTGTCTTGAAGTTTTTCTATCTTGTCTTAATCACTTATCACAGTTACCCCCCCTCCACATGGCTTAAAAATTCCGAGGCTAATTAAATTTCATATTTACAATCCATTAAACTAAAGAAAAAAAAAAAAAAAATCACTCATCTTTTTAATTTTTATATTTATTATGATTGAGATTCGCAATAAAAACTCATTGAGATATTTCTACTCTGATTTTTTATTATTTTTTTTCAAACCATAGATTTGTTTTTCTCTCAAATGGTGAAAAGAGAATTTAACATACGTATGCAAGTCCCGATTTAATTGATATTCACAAGGCCCTCTTTGCTACCACAGTAGCTGGAATTTTGTGCCTGCACACACACACACACACAAGCACACAACCACACGCTTTATCGATCATTGCCAATAAGCTCGAATCTCGCCTCTTTTGCACTCTTGGAACGAGTAGCAGCAGAGAGAAAAAAAAACTAAAGACAAATGAGATGCTTTACGAAGAACAATAAAATGATCATTCTAAACGGCAATTTCTCTCAAACGTTAAATACGCAAAAAAAAAAAAAAAGGCAACACATTTTTTTTTGTCCGTTTAGCACGAATGTTTATTGACAATCATTTTGCGAGAATAGTAATTTAAATGATTTTTCATTCGAATGGTGTGCCGATTTGGCAAGGTAAATTTATGAGAGGACCTCACGTCTGCTTGCATGACTGCACGAGACTTGCAGTGTGTGCGCTTATCGCATATCTTCGACCCTTGTAAAGTACGTATGTACTTAATTTCTCCACGAGATGCATGGCCAACGATAACTGGTGGCAATCCGCTAGTTTAACAGCGTAACGGTGATCTCGGCTATACTATATATATATACTAATATACTATATACTATATAATATATAATATAATATACTATACTATATACTATATACTATATAATATAATATACTATACTATATACTATATAATATATAATATAATATACTATACTATATACTAATATATATAGATATGTATATATATATACATATATACTGTATATCCAAGACTGTTGCCTGATGTGTGTTTTGATCGTACACATGTACGATCACATGCAAAAGTCTGGAGAAAAAGTCGTCGGTAAGAGAATGCACAATTAATTCGCCTTTCTACGAATTGTATTTATCAGTTACGAGGGGGTGTACACTCTCTTCCTTATTCTTCTCAGCGAGAAAAAAAATCTCGTGGCTCGTGTCTGTTCCAATCGCGAAAAATGTCTTGGCACGTGTGTGTGTGTGTGTGTTTTTTTTTATTCGTATCTCCCAAGTATACGTAAAGTAGAACGACGAAAGAAGACACGACCCTCGCTCTACCCCATAAAAGTACGTTTTGAGTTCTGTAAAAAAAAGGAAACAGATGACAGAAAGAGAGGAAGAGGGAGAGAGGGAGGGAGAGAAATAGAGAGAGAGAGAGAGAGAGAGAGAGAGAGAGAGAAAAGGAGAGAAAAAAAGAAAGAGGCTCACCACAGGGAAAAAGGTCGAGGGGCCTCTTGCCGCACGCCAGAAGAGAAAGGGATGTTTCTCCATACGTCCCTGGACGGTTTCTCCCTCTCCCGCCATTTATTTTTTTGCCATTGTACCCATCCGGTTCGAATTATTCTTCCATGGCAAATGTTTTTATACTGGTCTATTCAAATGGCAATATTATATTCATGACCTGAGGCAACGATCATCTCCATAAATGTATCTACAACTCTCGAGTATCATTTCTCTTCCTTTCATATATGCAAATATATATATATAATATATACCAATCGTGCGAGATAACTGTTATTATTATAGGAGCAAATTGTCTGTCGATCTCAAACGCTCCCGGTACAACAAAGATTCCCCGAAACGATTATATCCACGATCGAGAAAAGAAACAATTTTGAGATCTCTGTTCTCGCAATAATCACAATGATGACACATTTTACATGATGGTAAACATCCGTCATTTTGTACATTTAGCGAATATATAATATATACGAATAATTATGAAAAATGATAATGGAAAAAAAAATGAGATTTAATTTAAAAAAATTTTGCTTCGTTCTAAATATAATATAGAAGAAAAGGATAAAAATTGGTAATTCTCTATGAATTACCAATGCCTATGTCCACTATATGTCCACTCTAATTCATAGAGAATTACCTATTTTTATCCTTTACTTCTATTTTATATTTAGAATGAAGCAAAAGTTGTTTTAATTAAATCTCAATTTTTTTTTTGCATAATCATTTATTTTCATAATCGATAAAAATTTGTAAATCTCTATGAATTACCAATGCCTATAGGCATATATGTCCACTCTAATTCATAGAGAATTACTAATTTTTATCGATTAAGCAAATAAATGATAATGCAAAAAAATTTGAGACTTCATTTAAAAATTTTTTGCATAATCATTTTATATATATATCAGATGATATATATATATATATATATATATCAGCCGAGATGAAGCTACGCGGAATGAGATTTAAAACGATTAGTTTTCAAATTCATTTATATCTCTCAAGTAAAATCGTAAAATATTATTTTAGAATTTCGTGTCACCCTCGCGTTTTGCGTAGCAGAGCAAACTCTGAACATGCTATGAGACAACTTTGCTCGCGACCTGGATTTTACGAGGTGGAACGATTTTAGCTCAAATAAACGCATCATTTGCTCCAACCACAGAGGGAAAACTCATTTGTTTTATGGATCAAGACGATCAATCAGACTTTAATCAGTTTTTAATGGACGCATAAAATTTGAAATTCACGCGTAACTTGTGGACTTGAGTGTCAAAATGATCGCTAGAATTACCATACGCGTTATCGTTATAAAGATCGTTAATGAACTCGAAGAAAGAGCTCGGAGATTGCGCTGACCGATTGCACACCGTGTGTGCAATTGATTTCCGAGGCTATAAGACCGGTTGCACCCCGTTTGTGCAATAATTAAATATCAACATTATAAAGAAAAAAAAAAATCGCTCCTGGGGACCGTGTTCGAAAAAAATCGTCGTCTCGAATGGGTTAAACGATGATTGATCTACTTCACGCTGTCACACACTGCCGGAAATGTTGAATCTCTATGAGCTTTTTTTTTTTCCTGATGCGTAAAATGACGCTTATGTGGCCTATGAGAGAATCTAAATAGAAATCAAACTTGAGTATTTTACTTTTTTTTTTCTGATGCGTTAAATGACGCGTATGTGGCCTATGAGAGAATCTAAATAGAAATCAAACTTGAGTATTTTACATTTTTTTTTCCTGATGCGTTAAATGACGCGCATGTGGCCTATGAGAGAATCTAAATAGAAATCAAACTTGAGAATTTTACATTTTTTTTTCCTGATGCGGAAAATGACGCGCATGTGGCCTATGAGAGAATCTAAATAGAAATCAAACTTGAGTATTTTACATTTTTTTTTTTTTTTTTTGCAAATTTTAATTGATAAGTTATTGCATTAAATTCTAAAATTGTTAATAACTTTTGGAAAATTGCGCTCGTGACGAACAACACAGAAATTTCTCATATTGGGCGAACGTTTTTTATATTATCTGTGAATTTCTCTCGCATGTGGCGCGTCTCCTGTCCTCGGGCTAAACTACCCATGTCCAATCCTCCGGATGGAATAGAACGCGTTTGCATGGCGCATAGAACCCGCGTAGCACATCCTAAGAGTTGCCGGAAGCAACGTATACACAGACTATACGTATGTTTACGATCGAGAAACGATTCTGGCACGTGCGTGCGCATAAATGGCTCTCGATTATCACGCACGAATATCCATAATATATGAGATGGATAAACTCGTCGTGCATAAAATCGCAAACGCACGATGAGCGCGCAGTATTGCGCTTATTACGGAACGATATTGCGCTATTACTCTCGATTCTCGATCCTTCTTACAATACACAACAACGTCTGTCACAACTTTTAGACTCAGATTTTTTCATGGTTGTCAAGATTCATAGAAAAATATTTTATTTCATACGGATTTACTCTCGATTCTCGATTCCTCTTGCGATACACTTGTCTGTCACAACTTTTAGACTCAGATTTTGTGCTTTGTTACTAATCAAAATTTATAAAATTTAAAATACAATACAACACACTTGTCTGTCACAACTTTTAGACTCAGATTTTGTGTTTTGTTACTAATCAAAATTTATAAAATTTAAAATACAATACAACACACTTGTCTGTCACAACTTTTAGACTCAGATTTTGTGTTTTGTTACTAATCAAAATTTATAAAATTTAAAATACAATACAACACACTTGTCTGTCACAACTTTCAGACTCAGATTTTGTGTTTTGTTACTAATCAAAATTTATAAAATTTAAAATACAATACAACACACTTGTCTGTCACAACTTTTAGACTCAGATTTTGTGTTTTGTTACTAATCAAAATTTATAAAATTTAAAATACAATACAACACACTTGTCTGTCACAACTTTCAGACTCAGATTTTGTGTTTTGTTACTAATCAAAATTTATAAAATTTAAAATACAATACAACACACTTGTCTGTCACAACTTTTAGACTCAGATTTTGTGTTTTGTTACTAATCAAAATTTATAAAATTTAAAATACAATACAACACACTTGTCTGTCACAACTTTTAGACTCAGATTTTGTGTTTTGTTACTAATCAAAATTTATAAAATTTAAAATACAATACAACACACTTGTCTGTCACAACTTTTAGACTCAGATTTTGTGTTTTGTTACTAATCAAAATTTATAAAATTTAAAATACAATACAACACACTTGTCTGTCACAACTTTCAGACTCAGATTTTGTGTTTTGTTACTAATCAAAATTTATAAAATTTAAAATACAATACAATAGCCTTGTCTGTCACAACTTTTAGACTCAGATTTTGTGATGGTTGTCAGGATCCATAGAGAAATATTTCTTTCCATACGGATTTACTCTCGATTCTCGATCCCTCTTGCGATACACTTGTCTGTCACAACTTTTAGACTCAGATTTTGTGTTTCCTTACTAATCAAAATTTATAAATTTAAAAATACAATACAACACACTTGTCTGTCACAACTTTTAGACTCAGATTTGTTACTAATTAAAATTTATAAAATTTATAAAATTTACTCTGGATTTTCCATGTATAATAAAAGATCAGGGATTCAGATTTTGTGATGGTTGTCAAGATCCATAGAAGATTTTTTTTTTTTTCACAAGGATACAACTGACTGTTAGTCAAATGTTGGCAAAAATTAATTACCAATTAAAATTTAAAAAATGTAAAAAATTTACTATGGATTTCCCATGTATAATAAAAGATCAGGCAATAATTATTATATAACTCACAAGTGTTTTACCACATCGTCATGAAAGTTCAAAGAATATTTTAATATGGCACTTTGCGATCGGCCATTTTTCATTGTAAAAAAATCGACCTTGGAATAGATACTAGCTGAGCATGAGTGAATATTCATATTCTGATTGAAGATAAAAATAATCTTCGATCAAAATAATTATGAATAATTTTATAATAATATTTTTTATCACCCTTTCGACTTTTTATTAATTCTTCAATCAGAGAGTTATCGCACTCGTTTCATCGCATACCTTTTATACTTCCATCGATCGTTGCATCGCGAGGTATAATGATGCCATATAGCAAGAGTCTGCAGCTGTGAATTACAACTGACTGTAAAAGATTTTCATGCTTAATTGCAGGTGTCGATAATTAGCGTTTGGTGTCATAAGGGCTTCAGCTGTCAATATTTTTCTCTCTGATGCTTTTTGCACACTGTCAATCTTTACTTTTTTTTTATTTATTATTTTTTTTTAGTGTATCAATAGTGCGATAGTGATCGTATCACACAGCGTCGTACGAATACTCGAGTCACATTCTCTCTATACGTCATTTCTATATAAATATATGGCAGGTTTGCGGCTGAAACGGCCAATCTACCTGACCAATAATCAACGATTATAACTGTAAATGTTTCTTAACCGCTTTAGGATACTCGCAAAACGTGATGCGTTACAACTTTGAGACTTGACTATATATATAGTTATACGCCTCTTTTTCTATATGTTCTCCTCGTTGTTCGTGACTTGGATGAGTAAAATATTTCCAACTACAGCTAAATTCATGGTAGTCTACGGGTTCATGAGTATGTACCGTATAATCCACCTTACTACTATGTAAAATCTATTCACTATAATATATACACACACATATATATATATATATATATATATATGTATATATATATATATATGTAATTGGAGGTGTAACAATCTTGGCAAAGTCATCGGGAAATTTCGCAGAAAACTTCTTGCCCAAGGCTCCAACTCACCATAGCATCATTCTTTAGATATTAAGATACCACGAGAAGAGATTCTCATGTTACTCTGCTCGAAGATTGCTCGGAATTTTCACTGTGAAACACGCGAAATTTTGCCTGCAGCTAAATATATATATATACATATATATATAGAAGTGAGAATAGCTCCTACTTGTATTCGCATGTAATAAAATGAGATATTTCTAACCACCAACATAAGTTTTTTTTTTTTTTTTTTTTTTCACATACCCCTTAATTGTGGGCTAAAAATAATGAAAAAATGACAAAACCATTTTGTGAACATGTATATATTTGTCTATGGGTTAATTAAGTATTATATATTATTTGCACAGTTGGAAAATTAGAGATCAGTAAAATATGCCGAGTTTTATAAAAAAAAAAAAATTTTTACACTGATGGTTGCGTACATCGTCGTCATTTGATTGTGACAAAAATGGAGTTTGCTTCTGCAATAAAAAATTTAAATTGCTAAACATGATCCAAGAATTACTAAACTTTTTTGTAAAAAAAAGTTCAAAAAAGTCTTGTAATTCTTGTATACATATATATATATATATATATCGATAACAAAGATATAGCGGAGGAGCAGAGAAGAGATTGTAAGCACGATAATACATATACTGGATTGCGTAGCTGGTGAGTTACACAGCATTGAAATAGGTATGTCGAGTGTATAACAGTAATCAAAAATGGTCGTTCATGTATATGAGGAGGACGAGTTATTGCGTCGTTGTTGGGATAGGAGGACTCGGCGCGCGGTACTGCTGATGACCGCATTACCGTGATTGCCATTTAGTATAACGACCGCGCACTCACTCACTCTCTTTGCCATCTCTCAAATTGTACTCTAACGTATACAGCTCGCGTGTATATATACGCCTCTCTCTGTTTCTCTCTCTCTCTTGCTTATCGAGCACATACAATCCCATATATGTAAAAATATATATATATATATATATATATATATATATATATATATATATATATATATATATATATATATATGTATGTATATATAAAAAATATATATATTTTATGTATATATATATTATGTATGACACGATGTGCTGCTGCTGGCTTTTGGTACGGGAGGTCGCCGACCCGTGTACACGCAGGTCTCGTTTCGAGAATTCACAATCGAATCAACCCCGTCCAACGCAGTTGAACTCTTGCCCGCGAGATATACTCAAATGCTTCAAGTCTGTCACTCATCATCGTAATATTTCTTATTCCATATATATATATGCAATAATTCTCTATTAAACCCTTTATTACTATATATATATAGCTTAGTTAGTATATATAGCTATATATGTATAGCTTCAAGTTTTGTCAAATTTATTTGCAGAGTGAAAAGTGTGTTTGGGATTCAAATGAAAATTTATTTAATTTTTAGCACTATTAGTAAATTTACATAATTATTTTATCCCATTACTGACTCAACCAAGTTCACCACGTATTGCACTGTGATGGAACGAGGGGAGAACTTTTCAAAAATGCATTTCGCACGGGCCCAAATTGGACGATGGTCCACTCGAGATAAATAAACTCGCGATGGGTGGGGGTGATGGGGAAAGGGGAGGGGGTTGTTTCTCGTTTTCGGAGCTCTCTGAGTGCATTTATGCGGGTATATGTATATATGCGAGACCAACCACCGTGCGGAATTAGTCGTGCGGCCACTCGAATAAATTTAGACAGCAACGACAGCCAAATAAAAAAAGATGGCGCTAAATTGCCTTTTTACTGACTATATTATCTTCTTTCTATACGCGTATAAATTTTTTTTTTTTTTTTTTTCTCTTCTTTCGTCTATAAAGGCGTACTCGTTAAAAATCATATTACAGCCGGCAGCTTTAATGTATTTTTTGCATTTGTATTTTAATATGCTCTGTGTATGTTAATATATGCTCGTATGCTTCTCTGGCAAAAAAATAAAATTAAATGTATAAATTTAGGATAAACTCTCTCTCTCTCTCTCTCTCTCTCTCTCTCTCTCTCTCTCTCTCTCTCTCCCACGTTCCCAAGTAATAAAAATTAATAGTGTGCGACAAATTTAATTTTTTAAATGAAAATTGGATTTTTTTTTAAATTTTAAATCCTCGTCATCTTCGATATCTTTATTCAATCAGCCATTTTTTAATATATAATGTACAATAAAAAAAAAAAAACCTGCCTGCGAGTATTAATTTCAAATGAGAATAAAAATTTGAGCCCTCTCGTTCAAAAATATTTCCTCTTTGCCATTTCGCTCATGCAATTTTAATCATAAAATTTGTATTTTCTCAATGTAAATATTTTTTTATACTATTAAAACTACGCCCAAGTTTATTTCATGGTTGCACGCTTGTCCGACACATGTTTTTCACGAGCATCAAATGCTTATCCCGTATACAGGATCCACATGTAGTACAAATGTATATATGTGGCTTTTGGTCCAGCATACACGGCATATATATATATATATATATATATATATATATATATATATATGTGTGTGTGTGTGTGACTTGCACTTTACTCGCGTTTACATGTTTACCATTTATCGTTTACTCATCGACGAGTGACTCTCTCGTTAACCTCGACTCGTATACGTGATCGAGCGTAAGTTTTTTTTTTTTTTTGCTCAATTTATCCAAACGATATTTTAGACCAGAATATTTCGTCAGAGAAAAAAAATCATCGATATACAGAAACCCTATTAGGAAATTTTTGTCCCGATCATTGCGTACCTTACATTTTTTTTTTTCAATCACGAGTCCATATACGTTTTTTTTTTTCTTCGGATTAAATACCGTATCAGAAAATACAGTCATAGTCGTAGTATTGTAACGAGTACCATTACATAGACTGAGGCTGCTATGGAAAATGTACAATAAATTGATCTTGATTAAAATAGCCTTCGGCACTATTTAATTAAATGACTTTTGCTTCGTATAGGCGGGTTTGCTCTCTCTCTCTCTCTCTCTCTCTCTCACTCTCATCTCTATATTCAATTTTTTGCTCTATCTATATCTATTAACTCTTTCGATATATATTTAATTCTCATGCAAAAAATAACCCTCACGTTCATTCGCAATTGTCAACGAGTTTATGCATATATAACTCATATATATATATATATCTTTCTTTCTTTATATATATATATATATATATATCTTTCTTTATATATATATATAGTATATAGATGTGTGTGTATTCCCAACCTTGCTTCATGTATATATTGTCCCCTCGTGTAAAACACGGCCGCGCACGTGGCGTTGTTATATTTTTCTCTTATAGCCGCGACCAGATGCCCCTCGTCGTCATCCTCGTCCTCTAGCCATACGTATTCTCTGCTCCGTACCTAGGGTGCTCGTATTTCTGGAGCACGTGCCCGGCTCTCCCCAACATATATCGGAATGCATAATGTCCCATGCAAGCGAAAAAAAGTCATGCAGAAAATGATAAAAATTCCATGACTTTTATATATATATATATATATATATATATATATATATATATATATATATATATATATATAGAACGTGCGTAAATTGGCAGAGCATTTGAAAACGATTCAATTATCGATGCTATCGTCCCGCACAAAAGTAAATAAGCGACTGCCTCATCCATTTTTTTCCATCATAAGCAAAAAAAAAAAAATCATTATTCATGGTGTAGATACGAACGTAAACTATATATATACGTAGATAGGTAAACGAGATGAGACCTCGAAACTGTCAACTCCTGTAAAAATTATTTTGTACAACTGCAGAATCTCTACCGAGTATTGTTGATATGCCAACATATATATCGTCTCTCGATATTAATTGGATGTAAAATTCGAACCGGTTTCACGTGAGTTTTGCTATTTTAATGGCTATATAGATATCAAAATGAGCAAAGTATATAAAAAAATAAAAGCTGATGGCTGGAACGTAAAGCCAAAAAGATAGCGTGATCTGTGATGTTAAATTGTCGTTGAGACCCAATTATAAAAATTCCACATATATATACATATATATATTTTATATATATGGAATATATATATATATATATATATATATATATATATATATATATATATATATGTAGGCAATAGTCATACCTATAGGATTAGTTTTATAACGATAGTAATCATTATCGACCGTCAACATATCGAGTTTTGATAATAATCAACTTAATGTCGCAGCATTCACATGGCAAAATTCCCCGATGCAAGCACTCCAATGATTCTTTCATTCGACTCGAGAATCAATTAATCGACTACCCTGTATGGTCACATGTCCACATATGGATAATTAATGAACGCAATTTATTTGCTATAAATAATCGTCGATAATTAAATACCATTCCTCGAACTAATGTCATATATATATACAAGTTTTCACATGGATAATGTTCATCTGGCCTACTGTGTAAGGGAGGATTGTGCTCAATTATAAAGTTGAGTCTCAGCATGCCCGTATCCGGTTCGTTATCCTCCTCCTCTCTCTCTCTCTCTCTCTCTCTCTCTCTATCTACATATATATATATATATATATATATATATATATATATATATATATATATATATATATATATATATATCTTTATATATCTTTATATATCTTTATATATCTTTATATATATCTTTATATATCTTTATATATCTTTACATATATATAAACACTTGGTAAACCCCAGGGGAAAAGAATAAACCAGATTTGCGTCGATCGGGATGCTGGAAAACATCACCAACGAGATATAAGTAGACAATTAGTAAGAAACTTCTTGACAAGAAGTAATGCTGAAAAAAAAAAAAATGTGTCTTCGTGATTCGACATAAATTCTCGCAAGATTTGCGATGATTCTCAAATCACAGTGTGTATATATAGTGAATCGAATCATAGTGTATAGTGTAATATCATTGTATGAAAACAAAAGAAATACCAAGAAAACAAACCCGCGATTATCTGTCTGCGTCTCTAACCGCGTGTACTCATAACTATATCTGGCGGGGGTGTCTCGTGTCAAGTTTCTCGCCAGAGGAAACGCGAGCCTTGAAGTATCGTATTAGATATGGTGGGGGTGAAGAAAAAAAAAATAAAAAAAAATAAAAAACAAAGAAAAAAAAAAAAGCTAAATTCTATTCTTGCTCTCGTTATTTTTTTCATCCATCTCTGCTTCTCATCTCCCAGATTATACCGTGCGCGCGGTGATTGAAACGCCTGCAGTCACGAGAGATCCTTCTCTCTCTCTCTCTGACTCTGACTCACTCGCACTCATTCTCACATGCATGTGGGCATTTTTTTTTTTTTTTTTTTTTTTTTTTTGCTCTTTTTGTCGCGTCTGTGCTCCGAAGCACATCTCATCAGCTTCTCTTGCGGCGACTCACCTCACGGCAATATTTTTTTTCCACTTATTTTTTTACCGTCACATATGACACACCCTGCCGAGCGATAGCTCTTCCTCGTATATATAGTTCCTCCGTGTAAAGCTACTAAATAACCACATCGAGAGACTCTCTGTGTACAAGGAGAGAAATGAGAGCTCAAGGTGGACACGCAAGCACGTTTTTCTCAATCCTCCACAACTGAAATTATGACACGCGTCCTTTTCCGTTGCTGCGTGTTCGTCACGGAGTGAAACTGCCGCGCCCCCGTGCACGCATATCCATATATATATATATATGCTCACCGCGCGACCATTTATATATATATATATATATATATGTATATATATGTATATATATGTATATATATGTATATATATGTATATATATATATGCTCACCCCGCGACCAGCCACACAGACGGAAGGGTTTTTTTTTAATAAACTCTTTAGAGTTTACCGAAATAACACGAAACGTGAGCCAGAGTTGTATATCGGAACGCACACGCGGAAGATCGTGCCGGAACAAACGGAAAAAAAATCACTACGCAGTGACAGTAATGCGAGAGTTGAACTGGTTAATTATCCTGTCGCTGAGATACCGAAGAGATCCATCATATTTTTTAACTCTCTTTTATCTTCCGTTTGACAGTGTCAAAAATTTTACTCGAAGATGAGCAAAAAACGATGACTGAAATTTTTTAATGAAAAATAATAATATATCGATGGCTATATAATCCCAAAATATAATTCTCATACGAGGATTCTCGCACGGTATATAGCTTAGAATATATTTGCTGAAATTCGCCAACGATCTTCCGGGTTGTAAATTTTCAATCAAATTGCAACAGTAGCCACGTAGTGTGTGACTTAAAAAATCCGCCAGTACTTTGGTTCAATGATTCAATAATTTATTGGAATTACGTCAATATGTCGAAGGATCGATAAACTTTTTGAAATCGGAAGCTGGAAGCTGTACGATATTCTGCTCGTTTTATATTTTGTAGATACAAAAGCCCTACATTTTGGTCGTTCGCTATACACACATATATATATATATATATATATATATATATATATATACATATATATAGCGAACGACCAAAATGTAGGGCTTTTGTTATATATATATATATATGATCAGAAAATATGTCTGCGAGGAATTGTATGATGGAAAATATATTATCTGTCGTATCATTTCTTTTTTTTTTCTCATCTTCGAACTCGGTAAATATTTTGCAGTCTAAAGAAAAAGCACACTATAAATCTGTAATTTGTTGGAACTACGTCAAAATGTCGAAGGGTCGATAAACTTTTTGGAATCGGAAGCTGGAAGCTGTACGATATTCTGCTCGTTTTAGAATTTGTAGATACAAAATGTAGGGCTTTTGTTATATATATATATATATATATATATATATATATATATATATATATATACTGCGAAATATTTACCAAGCTGGAAGCTGTACGATATTCTGCTCGTTTTATATTTTGTAGATACAAAATCCCTACATTTTGGTCGTTCGCTATATATATATCAGAAAATATGTCTGCGAGGAATTGTATGATGGAAAATATATTATCTGTCGTATCATTTCTTTTTTTTTTCTCATCTTCGAACTCGGTAAATATTTCGCAGTCTAAAGGAAAAGCACACTATAAATCTGTAATTTGTTGGAACTACGTCAAAATGTCGAAGGGTCGATAAACTTTTTGGAATCGGAAGCTGGAAGCTGTACGATATTCTGCTCGTTTTATATTTTGTAGACACAAAATGTAGGGCTTTTGTTATATATATATATATATATATATATATATATACTGCGAAATATTTACCAAGCTGGAAGTTGTACGATATTCTGCTCGTTTTATATTTTGTAGATACAAAATCCCTACATTTTGGTCGTTCGCTATATATATATCAGAAAATATGTCTGCGAGGAATTGTATGATGGAAAATATATTATCTGTCGTATCATTTCTTTTTTTTTTCTCATCTTCGAACTCGGTAAATATTTCGCAGTCTAAAGGAAAAGCACACTATAAATCTGTAATTTGTTGGAACTACATCAAAATGTCGAAGGGTCGATAAACTTTTTGGAATCGGAAGCTGGAAGCTGTACGATATTCTGCTCGTTTTATATTTTGTAGATACAAAAGCCCTACATTTTGGTCGTTCGCTATACATATATATATGTATGTATAATTGTCAATTAAATTCGCTACATTTGATATTTCGTCTCACACGTTCATACAGTCGAGACATACACACATATAGACACAAAGCGGAATACCAATTTGATTCTGGTCGCTGCTCGGTTGTCGATCGTAAAAGCAGCTCTGGTTCGTTACCGCTAATTGCGAACCAAGAAATCCAGGAAATCGTGCAAGGAGCTTATAACAGCAGGAAATCCGTATATATAGAATTTTCATTCTTATACTTTTGAATGTTCGACCAAAAAATATTGAAATAAAAAATGGCGGCTATTGGAATAATATAAAAATCATTGTATTTTCTCGGAATAATTATTCATAATTATTGAGCAATAAAATAATTATTAATAATTTTTCGCTGACGATTATTATTTTTGTGTTGCACAATTTTCAATCAAATTTTCTAAAATATCCCGACAAATTCGTAGCCACTTCGCGCTAATATCTCTCCATCTTCTTGTCTGGCTCATTGGTAAAATGCAAATATTATCGAAAATTCGTGCGAGTCTTGGTTGGGAGAGGAGAGAATTTGGCAGCGGAGCATGTTTGGGCAGCAAATATTTGGTGGGTCAGAATTTCGAGTGGAGCATCAGATAATGTATAGTGGGCATAGGTTGAGGAAAAAAAAATATATATTCGCGAGACTACAAATATTTTCACAGATGAGCCGAATATATATCTTGAGTTCTTTTTCTCCCCCCCCCCTCCACCCCCCCCCCCCCCCCCCACCTCTCTCTCTCTCTCTCCCCCTTTCTCTCGCTCTTTCACCTTCGGTGAGAGTGAGAGGCCAAACTGCGTTATCTTTTTCCTTATCGCACGTCTGGCTAGTGCCCGGTATGCTTACGCGCCTCTCACTCTCGCGCGCACTGAACGAGAGAGCTCTGAAACCGTAGAATATTTTTATGCTTCATCGATCAAGTGGTCCAAGATCTCGATCGATTTTCTCTCCGTGAGTCAATACTTTCAACTCCTCCAGTAGCCGTGATCGTCTAGTGGTTAGGACCCTACGTTGTGGCCGTAGTAACCCAGGTTCGAATCCTGGTCACGGCAATGTGCAAACATTGTCACTTTGAAGGATTTTTTTTTTTTTTTTTGTTAATTATCATTATCGAAAAAAAAAAAAAAAAAAATCGCCATAAAATTTGTTGCTCATACGTAGTCGTAGCCTCTGTTATTTCGTGGATTTTTTTTTAGCACTCATACGCAGTGCTGACAACATTATTTTTCGAGCATATAATTTTTTTTTTTTCTCGCAAATCTCAAAAAAATTTTGAATAATTAATCATTTGTAATATTTATACAAAATATTCGTTTTTGTTGTCAAAAAAGTTATTTACATTGATGAAACTTATGCTATGATTAATTGTCGTATTGTCGTATCGTCGATCGTGTTTGTTTGAGCGAGTGAGATAAGACGAGAGAGAAATCCTCGAAAGAAAATAGTCGTCTCGGACTATTCTATTTTTAAAAAATCCACTGACTTATCCACTCTCGTCTTCTAGCACACAGACACACACACTGATATGTATATATATATATATATATATATATATCAACATTACATTACTGGCTAGACATATATATATATATAGATATGAGCCATTAATCATTGGGCCAACATAGATTCCCCCCCCCCTCGCCATCCAGATCAATAAATTTATTTAATCATCAATACGAGAGACCGGAATCGGCAATTATTCATATTCTTGTTTGAAATGTCAACAATACGAATGACCAAAATGAAAGACAGACAGATGGAAAAACATATTAAAATCCATGCACATTTCTTTATGCTACCATTGAAATGTACGATATATGACTGACGGATTTGTTGAAACTTTTGGTACCGCGACTGTTTTCCTCCTGGAGCTCATCGTTGGAATTTGCACGGATTGCTCTCATCTTGTTCCTGTTTCGTCTTAGCCGGCGCTTGCCGTAACCCATCATATGAAGCCACGAACGTCGAAACGCGTGTGTACTTTGGCAAGAATCCATTAGACAAGTTCGAGTTCGAGCGACAAATCAACGCGTGTGTCCATCTCGTGTTATAGGACTCGATTTTCCTTCGTCTTGTTCGTTTTCAAATTTTTCCTCGCGTCTTTATTATATCCTCGTGATATTTCTCACTCGATCGCCAAGTCTCACTTTTACCGAGGAATTCCATCACTGGAATTACACGAAAAAGCTGATAAATCAGCTCGCACTTCCACGAATTTTAACTTGAACTCGTCTCAATATATACATCAGCATCCAAAATTATATACGACAGTATATATATATATACGTTCAGTGTACATATATATATATATATATATATATATATATATATATATATATATATATATATATATATCTGTCGTCTGGTTTGTTTTTGACGCCTGGCTGATTCTAATTTTCGAGCTTAAAATGTTCGCTTATAGCTCGTAGATTATTCCAACACATATTTCGGCACTAATTTGCCTTCCTTCATACACAAGCAAATAAAGAGCTTATGTACGATTTACTGAGACAATTAATCAATTGTT
>CAVLGY010000138.1:0-12888 GCA_963669185.1 Dyspetes luteomarginatus | reverse complement strand
AGAGAGAGGGAGAGAGAGAGAGGACCAGAGAGAGGGAGAGAGGGAGTGGCGCATCAGTTTCTTTCCAGTCGTTGGTGTGTATATGTGTGTGTGTGTGTAAGTCTCTGGTACTCCGCCCGTTTTATTCTCTATCGAGAGCGGAGGATCGAAGCCGTTTGGATTTCCTCCCGAGGGAGTTATCTCTAATTCAGCCTGGATTTACTCGCCGATGAATCTTTAAATTACATGCCCCCTTCCAGCCTCTATCTTTTCGCTGTTTTTTTATCTCCTTGTTCTCTGCCTTTTTTCTCTCTCTCTCTCTCTCTCTCTCATTCTCTCATTCTCTTTCTGACACAGAATGGTTCTGTGACTCGTTCGAGGAGTCTCGAGTACTCGATCACGCGTATCGCAAAATCGACTAGAAAGCCTGTGCGGTCTTATAAAAAAAAAAAAAAAACCCGCTTACTATATAGTTCGTTCGTGCTCTTAAATCAAGACAGTTCGTACGATAGATTGTATTTAGTAAAATTGATCTGGAATATGAGAATTTACGAATTATTGTCAAAGTGAATTATTATCGAGGAAGAGTCGAGAGACGGAAGTTCACATTGATCGAGATCGATCGAGACTTGAAAGTGTGACCAAGATGAGAGGATACTTGGGCAAATGCATCCTCGTGTGTCTGTGTCGCGTCCAAGTTTTGCTAAAGACACAGAGATATGATAAGCCATCGTCGAAACGGCTCTTCCCGAGGGAGTTCTCGTGCAGAGAGGATTAATTGACACATCGGTGGCAGAGCGCGGGAGTCTCTTGGTGAGAAAGCTCTAAGAAGGCCTACTTGGAAACCCAACTAGCGTCTGTCTTGGCTGTTGGCTGTGCCTTCTCATGCTTCTCAGGGTTTGCTCTCTCTCTCTCTCTCTCCTTCCTTTCTCTCTCTCTCTCTCTCTCTCTCTCTCTCTCTCTCTCTCTCTCTCTCTCTCTCTATCTCCTCGCGTTTGCCGTTGACTGATGAGCTCCGTCCTTAACGGAGGCGTCGGGAAAACACTCCATGAAAACGCTGGTCAGACCATTCTTTCTTTCATTTTTATTTTTTTGTTAATTCTCCCATGGGTAGTTGACAGTTCACAAATCGGCTGAGGTCACGTATTAAATTTGTGCAAAAAGACAATGCCAACAAGCTCCAATTAGTTACATGAAAATCGATCCTTTTTTTTGTTTATTGTATTCCGTTTAAGCTCTCAATGAAACGAGTATCGGTGGAAAATGAATTAATAAATTCAAGAAGACAAATTTGCCAAATCATTTAAATGAATTTTATCTAGAAACAAAATTCATATGAATTATATTGAATCAAATTTTATTTAATGTAAAAAAAAAATGTTGTTCATATCAAATGGATTGTTGGCTCGTTAAATTTTTTTTTTTTCATTTTCTGATGTTCAATTAATTTTTTTTCTGTACTAGCCAGTAACTTGATTTCCTCTCTCGCGGTTATTTCAATTCAGGGGACAGAGAGTGCTCGATGCACGACATATGGAAGTTTCGAAAACGTACATACACTATGAACGATAGGATAGACGACGAGTCGCCGATGTAACAGATTGGAATTTAATGCGAGCGGCTGGGTGACATCCGAAGGATCGTACATCGCATATATGTGTTACATATCTATATGTATATAATCAACGGTGTTTTTGGGGTAAAACGTACACGCGGACAAAGAGCGAGACGGAGAGAATATACGATAGATTATGGATGAGAATTTTCCTGGAGAGTGAGCAGCACCAAGACAGTAATAGGGAGAGAGAGAGCATAGAGAGAGAGAGAGAGAGAGAGGGAGGGAGAGAGAGAGAAGAGAGAGAGAGAGAGAGAGAGAGAGAGAGAGAGAGAGAGAGAGAGGGGGGGGGGGAAGAGAGAGAGAGAGAGAGGAAAGAGAGAGAGAGAGAGGAGAGAGAGGGAGGGAGCGAGAGAGAGAGAGAAAGAGAGGAGAGAGAGAGAAAGAAAGAGAGAAAGAGAGAGAGAGAGGAAGAGATGAATCAACTATATTGCTTGTTGGAAAGTGATCAATGCTGCTTTTCGTGTGTGAGAGGACGACGAAATCTCTCACTCGAAGAAGACGATGTCTTCCATTCTCCTATATGCTTGTCTCCTTCAATCCACGTACTCGAGTATCTCAAACTTTGCTTCCGTACGACGGCCATCTTAGGACTTTCAACGAGGGACTTAAACTCTCACGTATCAAACTTCAAAGAAAGAAAAAATCGCATCGCGAGAGAGAATAGAATTTTTGTTAATTTTGAAATGACGAATGAGCGAATAAAATTTCTATTCTCGATAGTTTGAAAAAAAAAATCAGATTATACGGTAAAAAAATGTAAAAATGAGAAAAATTCGATGTTTTATTAGAGAAAATGGAAATTTATTGCGGAATGAGCGAATAAAATTTCTATTCTCGATAGTTTAAAAAAAAAAATCAGATTATACGGTAAAAAATGTAAAAATGAGAAAAATTCGATGTTTTATTAGAGAAAATGGAAATTTATTGCGGAATGAACGAATAAAATTTCTATTCTCGATAGTTTAAAAAAAAAAATCAGATTATACGGTAAAAAAATGTAAAAATGAGAAAAATTCGATGGTTTATTACAGAAAATGGAAATTTATTGCGGAATGAGCGAATAAAATTTCTATTCTCGATAGTTAAAAAAAAAAAATCAGATTATACGGTAAAAAAATGTAAAAATGAGAAAAATTCGATGTTTTATTACAGAAAATGGAAATTTATTGCGGAATGAGCGAATAAAATTTCTATTCTCGATAGTTAAAAAAAAAAAACAGATTATACGGTAAAAAAATGTAAAAATGAGAAAAATTCGATGTTTTATTACAGAAAATGGAAATTTATTGCGGAATGAGCGAATCAAATTTCTATTCTCGATAGTTAAAAAAAAAAAACAGATTATACGGTAAAAAAATGTAAAAATGAGAAAAATTCGATGGTTTATTACAGAAAATGGAAATTTATTGCGGAATGAGCGAATAAAATTTCTATTCTCGATAGTTTGAAAAAAAAATCAGATCATACAGTCAAAAAATATAAAAATGAGAAAAATTCGATGGTTTATTACAGAAAATGGAAATTTATTGCGGAATGAGCGAATAAAATTTCTATTCTCGATAGTTAAAAAAAAAAAATCAGATTATACGGTAAAAAAATGTAAAAATGAGAAAAATTCGATGTTTTATTAGAGAAAATGGAAATTTATTGCGGAATCAGAGTCTTCGCACAAGGTGTAGGACAAATCGGCCGAGACTGTTTGAAGCACATTTGCCATGGGGGAACCCTCTGAAAGCTCCGCCTCGCGGGTCCTCGAGCGATCTCGTACGGGACACCCGAGTGCGAGAGGGCGAGGGTGAATTATGGCCGTCCCGACGCGCGATTCTCCCTCTCGCAAGCCCCGACGCTCAATTTACAGATGATTCCGCGTGTTACCGCCGGCCAACGGCCGGTTAACCTCGCCGTTGTGGACACTCGATCTTCCCAACAGTTTCCCAGTCCCCTTTTGCGCGTCCGGCATGCGGTACATAGAGAAGGTTATAGACCAGAAAGAGAGAGAGAGAGAGAGAGTGAGAGAGAAAGAAAGTAAAAGAGAGAGAGAGAGAGAGAGGGAGAAATGGAACGAGAGAGAGAAAGAGAGAAGCAAAGTGCGTTCTGACGCCGTTAAATCGCAGCTTCATGTCTCCTCTTCCCTCTCTCCATATATCTCTTCTTCGTCCACTCGTCCTAGCTTTCTGCTGTCCTCGCTCATCCCTCCACCTCCATCCCTCCATGGTTGGCCATAAACCGAGACTCACACCCTTCAACTTGCTGCAGCATGTGAATCCTCGTGTACCCAGCGGCTAGCCACACACAATCCCAAGAGGTCCTAGCACGAGCGTGCCAGAACCTCTTGTGCAGATTTATCGTTCTTCGATGGCGCCTACAATGGGGCCAACAAGTTGGTGGAAAACGAGCCATCAATGGGATACTTCCGGATCGTAATTCCTTGTCGTACAGGCTCTCATTGTTGTACAGAAAGTTTTTGAAAAAGCATCGGGGGTGGGTGGAGAAACTTGAGTAGTAAATTGTTTCAGTTCAGAGAAAGGTCAAGAGAGAGGTCATACGTGACTTTACGAGCGGAGCAATAATTTGTCTCGAATGAACAATCTCATGTTCGATTATGCTGTTATAGCGAAAGCCGAATCTGCCTTCGATGTTCTTCAATGGCGCCCACAATGTGGCCAACAAGTTGGTGGAAAACGAGCCATCAATGGGATACTTCCGGATCGTAATTCCTTGTCGTACAGGCTCTCATTGTTGTACAGAAAGTTTTTGAAAAAGCATCGGGGGTGGGAAGAGAAACTTGAATAGTAAATTGTTTTAGTTCAGAGAAAGGTCAAGAGCGAGGTCATACGTGACTTTACGAGCGGAGCAATAATTTGTCTCGAATGAACAATCTTATGTTCGATTGTGCTGTTATAGCGAAAATCGAATCTGCCTTCGATGTTCTTCGATGGTGCCTACAATGGGGCCAACAAGTTGATGGAAAACGAGCCATCAATGGGATACTTCCGGATCGTAATTCCTTGTCGAACAGGCTCTCATTGTTGTACAGAAAGTTTTTGAAAAAGCATCGGGGGTGGGTGGAGAAACTTGAGTAGTAAATTGTTTCAGTTCAGAGAAAGGTCAAGAGAGAGGTCATACGTGACTTTACGAGCGGAGCAATAATTTGTCTCGAATGAACAATCTTATGTTCGATTATGCTGTTATGCCGAAAACCGAGTCTGCATCGAAAGGGGTTTTCTCGTGACATCGTTCTGTCGGAGAAACGAACATGTGCGGGTCATCGCTCACTCGTGGGGTCATCTCTGCCGATTTTCACGGTGGTCTCCAATAATAATTGATGGACCTCAATATAGACGTCCCACAGTTCATGAATATACACAAAATCCCATAGCATAAAAACGATACGGAGACCCCCGGCTAATTTTGTACCGTGTGCTTTTATTCAGGAAATATGTTTGAAAAATGCTGCGGAATGAACCGACCGGAAAACATGCGGTTTACCACATTTTCTCCCATGAGTATGTATGTGTGTGTGCCAGATGCGGGCCTTGCGTCGTATTAGGATTTCAAAGGGGTTAAAGAGGAGTGGCCAGTGAGTGTCATTAGCCGAGGGATTTTTGGGCCTGAAAATACCCCCCGTCAAGCATGATCTCGCCTTACAAACTTTGAATTTAAACACCAAATGCCATGTGCTAATCTCTAATGAACCAAACAGTGAAGCTTCCCTGCTGAGGCACACAACGAGCTCAAGTCTCTTCTGCTGGTAGCAAATAATTCACAGATATATTAACAGTTTTACGAGGTGAGGGGTGGGGTGGTGGAAATCTTTTACACAAATTTCAATGATACTAATAATACAAATGATATTTAATTTTGTTTTTATTCCATGAGGGATTTACCTTGCTGATTGTTCTTCCTCGTAGTTTTTTTCTCCTTCATCCAAGGATACTCGGGCACATTAACACCAGATGGATCCGCAACCGCGTGCGGATCCATCATAGTGTGATAACCGGGATGATGAGTACCGGGACTCATGGGACCACCGTTTCCTGGTGAATGCTGAAGTGGACCGTCACCCGGAAGCTGGGGGAGAGCAGTCATGAATTCAGCCATTGAGGGCTGGCTGTTGATGAAGCCAGTCTCGGCGGTTCCGCAGTTTGGATCCATCGTTGGATGGGATCCGTGCGGTGGTAGGCCAGCCCCGGTGGTACCAGTCGTCCCTGGTGCCACCGAGGCCAGCCAAAAGCCGGCACCGACTCCAGTTGTACCGGAGCACCCGTCGTTCGCCAGGACGGGTGTCGTCGGCCTCGTTTTATCAGGCTGCTCGAGCTCCTCGCTCTCAACGAGACAGCCCAATTGGGCCAGTCGCAGACCCACCGTCGCCTGATGCACCTGACGACGATGATGACTCTCCTCTTGTGCGTGAATTGGCTCCTGATTGCCACGCATCAGATTATTCGAGGTTTCGCTAGCGCGACAAGGAGTCTCCGCGGGAAAATATAATTTTGCATATATGCGGAATACTTTGATACAGAACTTATATATACATATACATATATATATATATGCAGACACGACAAATTAAAATCTCAATATATCATTCACTTTTCGATGCGTCGCACTATTTCCAAATTGTGAACTCACTTGCACATCACTCAATCATTATAATTAACTTCGTATCACTCAATCTCTCCTCGTTCTTCCACGATTCCACCTCAATTCCTCGATATTTTATGAAATAATTTTACGAGGCATTAAAACCATTATGACAAAATTACACTGTTACAAACACGATTGTTGTTGCATTATTTTCTTTTTTCTTTGTTTCTTTAACACACGAAAATTTGATAAATCACGTTCGACCGAGGATTAAGCGATGTTTGATGATTTTTCAACAACGATAACGACAATGACGATGATGATGATTCTCGTGATCGCGGGATTACCGGTGGGGAGGTGGGGCGAGGGGGGACCGGGGGGTGTGTAGGCACTGTCACTCCGATCGGCCGGAACCCGGCGAGCGGCGTACGCGAAGTGAAGGAGGACAGCGGTGATGGAAGATGGAGGAGGAGGAGGAGGAGGAGGATAAGAAGGAGGAGAAGAAAGGAAGTTGGAGGTGGAGGAGGCGTATTGTGGAGGTGGGAACACAGGCAGACCTGGCTGGGGCACCAGAAGAAGAAATCGGGTAGAGTGGGCAACTGAGACAGAGACAGGGAGAGAGAGAGAGAGAGGGGGAGTGCGACAGGGAGAGAGAGAGAGAGAGATCGGGAAAAATATAGAGAGCGATCGGGAGAAAGAGAGAGAGAGAGAGCGAGGGAGTGCGACAGAGAGAGAGAGAGAGAGATCGGGAGAGAAGGAGATCGGGAAAAAGAGAGAGAGATCGGGAGAAAGAGAGAGAGAGAGATCGGGAGAGACTGGCACCACGAAAATAGTTCAAGTGATGGAAGGGAGAAGTGACCTCGCGAGCCAAGAGAACGTTCAACGTTGGAGCGTGAGAGCTGGTACTGTGGTGACGACAAACGAATCTCTCGTACGTAGCGACTACGAAACTGTGTAAAAGAATCAGAAGAAGGCTTGAGCCACGCTCGTGGCTCAAGAGATGAAAAAGGACAGAACTGTCAGATTGCTCGTGTTGATGTTGACGGAGGCGATGGTAGTGATGGTGGTGGTAACTTTGTCAATAACACAGTAAAGTGGGAGTGGGGAAAAAAACACGAGAATCGTTCTCCACTGTACAAGATCCCGACCTTGTTTATTTCTTATTATTCTTTATACTATTCCCTCTCCTATCCTTCTCTATCCATGTTTCCTCAATCCGCCATGGTTATTTTTTGTACCTCAAGCTTTATCTCCTTCTTTCTGTTGGTCTTTTGTACACGGACAACACATACACACGCGAAACCGATAGAGAAAGTCTCCGTTTAACTGTTCCTGACGAGGGAACCACCGCGCTCGCGGTCCCTCGCGATTCTTCTTCCTCCAACCTCTTCGTCTACTTCCTGCTCTTCTTGTCCACGATCCGGATGTACTGGGTGATCTTTTTCTCCCTCTATCTCTCTCTCTCTGTCTCTTGGTCTCTTTTGGTTCTCACGGAGCGGTTTTCTCGATCACGTGATCCCCGCCACGATTCAGCCAGCCAATGGGAAGCCGGTATCGCCTGGTACGTGGAGGAGCAACCCTCTCTTTGGCCTTCGGGGGCGGTCGCTACGTTCACGACGCTCACTCAAGGACCGCGCTCGAACTCTCTTTCCTTCTTTTCAGTCCTCTTTCTCCCCCGTTTCCTGCGATGACGTACTTGGTGCGTCCAGATGTGCCAAATCTCGAGGACAGGGTTACGCAGGAATTGGACTGACTCTGGGTAAGTTTTCTTCCTACTTTCTCGTCTTGGATGATTTTTCCTTTTGTTTTTTTTTTGGTTAATTTTTGTCAATTTAATAGACAAACGAACTCCTCGACGCTCGTCCTCGGTCCGGACGGCTCGAGTGCGGGCGGTCGACTCTCGGGTAGCGAGAGTCGACTTGGTTGCGAACATGCTGTGGCCGCCTCGACAAGGGCGGCGGCACCAACCTCGACAGCCCGTGGGCGGGACACGCGGCCGCGCACATCGTTCGCCTTTTCTCACTTGCACTCGCATAGCTCTTGTACACACAAAATAATATATATATATATATATGAGCTCGACAAAATCGCGGTGGGGAAGTTTGCCGTCACGTGCTCTTCGACCACGAGGTCCTTTCGCAGGAATCTCATAATTCTGGTTGACATGATCCTTGCGACCATCAGGGAAAAGGGACTTATCTACAGTTTTGTAGAATCGATTACAAATCTGCATTCGCCTTTACTCTGTCAGGGTTAATTGTATTTTTCGAATCGTCCGTGAAGCGACTCCATTATCATCCGATGAAAATCAACAGCTTTTGCAAGTTGATAACAATCGTTCAATTTTCCACTTCGTTTCTCACCAATTTTTACCTTCAATCTTGAATAAATTAGCGCATTAAAAAGATCGTTGAATGATCTCTGAACGATCGAAGCGACTTCACTATCGTCCGATGGAACTAAACAGCTTTGGCGAGTTGACAACAATCGTCAACTTGCAAAATTTTTCCCTTCAATCTTGAATATTAAAAAAACCGTTGAACGATCTCTGAACGATCGAAGCGACTCCATTTCAATCCGATGGAACTAAACAGCTTTTGCAAGTTGACAACAATCGTCAACTTGCAAAATTTTTCCCTTCAATCTTGAATATTAAAAAAACCGTTGAACGATCTCTGAACGATCGAAGCGACTCCATTTCAATCCGATGGAACTAAAGAGCTTTTGCAAGTTGACAACATAATCGTTCAAATTTCCACTCCGTTTCTCACCAATTTTTCCCTTCAATCTTGAATATATTAGCGCATTAAAAAAACCGTTGAAGGATCTCTCAACGATCGAATTTGATTCGCACGTGAGTGGCTCAGGATTATGCTCGAATGCAAACTAAACACGCGCATGGTCGACGAGTGTATCGAAAAGTGGAACTTTGCATTGTCAGGGTCAAATGCAAGCGTGACGCGATGGTATGCGCTATTATAGAGAGAGAGAGAGAGAGAGATGGAGAGAGAGAGAGAGAGAGAGAGAGAGAGAGAGAGAGAGAGAGAGAGAGAGAGAGAGAGAGAATGAGAAAGAGAGAGAAAGAGAGAGAGAGTACACATTGATGCTCGCACTGGGATGGGTCGGAGGCGCCGGCTGGTGTCATCCAGAAAGCAGCGCGGGGCCAGTTTTGATGACAGATTACCCTGATCCGCTTTGTAGAGAAGCTCTCATTTCGACAGGCCGTTTGATCGAACAGTTCACCGGAATTTTCGTCGCTGTCATGGGTGAACGAACAAAAAAGACAAGAAAAAAACAAAACAAAAAATTGTCCCAGTACCCCGATCAGCCGGGACAACGATTCATTTTGCAAAAAGACAGGAGCGATCGTTTTCATTTGCGATAGAACGACGAAAGCTGCAACGAAAAAAATAAAATAAAACGCTCATCCCAAAAGGGGGTGGGGGAATAAATTTCCCCCGTTATGTCCAATAAGATTCACTCCCTGCGGAGGATTCTATTTTTTTTCTTTTTTTTTTTTTTTAGTACGTTACATATCGCTCGCACGTCATAAACAAACGACAGGTCGTATATGGCGCGAGTCAGTTTCGTCGTCCCGGGCTGCGGTGAAATATTTGATTTCCGAGTGGATTCGTGAAAAATTTCGAGACTAAGAGAGAGTTCGGGACCTACGCGGGGTGCTCGAGAGCAGCGAGGAAGGGTGCCGAGAGCCCGGCGCTATCAACCCACCCCCGAAATATACTCTTCGCGCGAGAGGGCGCAGCGATCCTGGGGTAAAATACGAGAGAATCAGAGAGAGAGAGAGAGAGAGAGAGAGAGAGAGAGAGAGAGAGAGAGAGAGAGAGAGAGAGAGAGAGAGAAAGAGAGAGAGAGAGGGAGAGAGAGAGAGAGAGAGAGAGAGAGAGAGAGAGAGAGAGAGAGAGAGAGAAAGAGAGAGAGAGGAAGAGAAAGAGAGAGAAAGAGAGAGAGAGAGAGAGAAACAGAGAGAGAGAGAGAAACAGAGAAAGCCAAACAGCGGAGCATACTCGCCACATCTGCCGCCAGATTTAACTATACATTACAGACACACGATATGTCAAAGTCCTATACTTCATATCGACTGTGCCATTTATTAAAAGTTTCATCGCACGCTCTCTCCGTGTTACGGGAGGAAATTCTACGTCGCGTACACACATAGAACTATATATATTTTGTATATATATATAGATGTAGGCGTTTGGTGAACGCTTCCGACTGTCGCGAGAAAGGGAACGATTTGCCTCTCGGCTTTTCTTTCTTCCTCGAGTTCACGAATTTGTACGAAAAAAGTTTGAAAAAATACCCGCACCTCGGTCGAGTCTTTTAAAACGTTTCGAAATGTCAGCGAAAAATGGATCACAAGATTGAAAAAAAAAAAAAAAATTCATGTGATTTTTAATCAGTGATGAATTTGCGATTGAATAAAGTGTGAAAATTTAGGGAAAGAGAAACGTTAAATATATCCAAGATATATTTACCATTTATTTTTCATACGTCACAGATTAAAAGTTCAATAAATATATTTATTTTTCATAAGGGTTGAAATGTCGAAAAACAATTTTTTATTTTTTCAATTGTTGACCACCATATAGCGGTCCCAATGGATATCTTGATTCTACATTAACATTCAAAGTTAGAAAGAGAAACGTTAAATATATCCAAGATATATTTACCATTTATTTTTCATACGTCACAGATTAAAAGTTCAATAAATATATTTATTTTTCATAAGGGTTGAAATGTCGAAAAACAATTTTTTATTTTTTCATTTGTTGACCGCCATATAGCGGTCCCAATGGATATCTTGATTCTACATTAACATTCAAAGTTAGAAAGAGAAACGTTAAATATATCCAAGATATATTTACGATTTATTTTTCATACGTCACAGATTAAAAGTTCAATAAATATATTTATTTTTCATAAGGGTTGAAATGTCGAGAAACAATTTTTTTTTTTTCAATTGTTGACCGCCATATAGCGGTCCCAATGGATATCTTGATTCTACATTAACATTCAAAGTTAGAAAGAGAAATGTTAAATATATCCAAGATATATTTACGATTTATTTTTCATACGTCACAGATTAAAAGTTCAATAAATATATTTATTTTTCATAAGGGTTGAAATGTCGGAAAACAATTTTTTATTTTTTCAATTGTTGACCACCATATAGCGGTCTCAATGGATATCTTGATTCTACATTAACATTCAAAGTTAGAAACGGACGAAGAAGATCCAAGAAACGTGTAGCGAGAGAAAACGGTTGAACGCGCCCGGCAAAAGAGTCTTCCGGTCGAGCCCCTTTTTGTGACGATAGCAATATATATATATATAAACTCCCGGCAGTTCTATCTGGCACGGGGAATATATACGAAGAAGCAGACCTCTTCTTTCCTCCGTCTGCCACCGATTGCGAAATGAAGTTTTATATTAAGCTCTGAGTTTTCTGTCTCTCGCTCGTCCTCCCTCCTGCTCTCCTCTCGTTTTCCCGACAACTCTTATAGCCTCCCAAGCGTACTCCGCCCATTTGCAACCCACCCTCTCTTTCAAAGGATCCCCGTGCTCCCGACTCAGCTCTTACTTCGCTTCATCCCTTCAAACTACCCCCGTCGCACTAGAGACGTCTCACCCTGTATATTTACGTACCGATAGATCGTTATGTCGACGTTTGCATATATATTGACATTGCTCGAGCTCTGTCTCTCCTGTGCATTTTACACACACACACACACATTCACATCCGAATATCGTAGGGATATTTCATCGCGAGATCAACGAAAGTCTTTCTGCGCGTCAAATATCACAAGCGTTTGACAAATCGTCATATTGTATAATATTCAAATTTGAGAAACGATGAGGAACAGACAGAATTCGATAATAAAAAATAAACTTGTTAAGAAGTTTATTTATTATTATTTTTACTTCAATTGAAATAAAATGTAGAAATCAAGTTGGTGAACAAATATTTAGCGCTTCGAATAAAAATATAAAATTATAAAAAAAAATAATCGTAATTTGGCATTGAATGAAATAATTCATTGTGTGATTTTTAAGGGTCATGTCGGAGAATCTTCCTCTGGTTAATTTAAATGGATTCGTTTTCTAATTTTCGACGCCAGACTTCGGACTCTCAATGTTTGCACAATTGAATGAAAATAAAAATTTGAAGATAATGAAAAAATTATTCATTGCTATTGCTGACTATTAATTAAAGGGGTGGGGGTTGAGTGCATCCTGAGAGCACTAAAAGTGAGGCAAAGTAGCGACGATTGTATATTTCCGCCATTAAAAATAAACCGTGTCTCTCGTCGCCATTTTACTCTGTATGTATTCTCTTTTGGAGTTCCTCGCTCACTCTAGTCGTTCATGCTGCTACACTGCCTGTCAATCACCGGATCACCCGAAATGTTCACCCTGGTGCGTCTGTGAGTCGAGAGTTGTGCCTTGTCAGGGGAGGCTCTCTTTCACCCCCTCTCTCCACCCCCTTGCCCCACTATGTGTGAATATCCTACTCTCATCTTGTCTCACAAAGCAGACACAAATACACATAAAAACACACACACACACACACACGATATACTCGATTCCCCACGCAGCCCCTTCGAACTCAACATTTTTTTTTCCGCCTTCCGCACATCTCCGGCTATGCGTAGTTCATGTTACTCGCTCGAAGCGACAGAACT
>CAVLGY010000137.1:0-10794 GCA_963669185.1 Dyspetes luteomarginatus | reverse complement strand
GGGGTTTCTCTTCTCACCGAAATAAACCCCCGGACACTCGCAGCTTCAAACACATTCGTGCGCAGCCTCCCCTCCACCCCTACACCCCTACATACACACCTATATATATATAAACATAGATATGTCATATATATATATATATATATATATATATATATATATAAACACAGATATGTCATATATATAAATATATAAACACAGATATGTCATATATGTATATATACATATATATATATAGACACGAATAAACTCACACACGTGGTGTCGAGGTGATAAGCCTCTCTAAATAGCCGACTCTCCCTTCTCCACGCGTATGTGTTCTCAAAGTCGAGACCGAGCCCCGATTTAACCCTCCAAGCTCCGAATGCACATTATCAGTTTTAGCGATGGCTCTAAACGAAATTTAACACAAAATTCAATCCTATTTTCATTGCTATTCAATACCAGAGGAGCTTCCATTTAATTTACAAAATATACACTGTTCATGGTTGAATGGAAAATGGAAACAAAACTCGATAGAATTTAATAGACTTTCAACGTTACATACATATATATACATATATATATATATATATATATATATGTGTGTGTATATATTAATAGACTTTCAATGTATATATGTATGTAAACAAAACTCGAGAGAATTTAATAGACTTTCAACGTTACATATATATATATATATATATTAATACACTTTCAATGTATATATGTATATATCGAAAATTGCAATTTTCATTCGATTGAATTTGAAATCTCTGCTGGGTTGTTGAAGCCATCGCTAGGGATTTTCTCGACCGGTAACAGAGAAAGAGAAAGAGAAAGAGAAAGAGAAAGAGAAAGAGAAAGAGAAAGAGAAAGAGAAAGAGAAAGAGAAAGAGAGGGAGGTAGAAGCCGATCAAGAGGGCGACGCGTATTTCCGTGCTCTGTATTGGAAAACAATTGGAGCGTTTAACACTTTTGTATTGTCATGAGTGTGAGAATGTTTCGTCGTCCATGTTTTGTTTCCCTTAAAAGTCTCCAAGGTAATATCCGGTTCCTTATTTAATCGGCTTATTAGTCACATGGTCGTAATTATCTTTAACCCCCCTCCCCTCTCTCTCTCTCTCTCTCAGGTTCTCGAGTATTGAATGGATTGAGAGACAATTTCAAAAGCAACCCCTAGTCTGGATTTTTCATCCCTCTCGTGATCGTTCGTGCACGATCGATGACCATAAATATCATTTCCATAAATAGACGTTGACCTCTGTGACATGTCACTCTTTGTATATCCACAATTTCAATGGGACATGAACGGGAATATCAGAGTCCGTATTAAATATTAAAAAGTGAAGAAAGGGCAGCCGAGAGGGTGCACATCAGCATTGGGGATAAAAATGGATATGAATTTTATCGGTATTAATATATTTATGAGGATCCAGGGAGACTTTGTGGCATATGAAACTAATATATATATATATATATATATATATATATACATATACAAGTATATATGTATATAAGTATATATGTATATATATAAGTATTAAAAAAAATATGTATATGTACATTTTTTTCCTGCAAACCCAGTAGCGAATATACTCGTGACTCCCGATCTCTCGCTCTGCTCTTGGGTAGGGGTGGGTGGGGGTTGGGGGCGGGGGGGGGGGGGACTTGGCGTGGAAAAGCCGAGGAGGGTGAGTGCGAGAGGACGGCTGATTGAAAACGTCTGGATGCGAGGTCCGTCACGTCACTTCCGGATCGAACCGTGAGGGTTGCCAGCAGAATAGCGAGGCAAAGAAGAAGAAGAAGAAGAAGAAGAAGAAGAAGGAAAATGAAGAAGAAGAAGAAGAAGAGAAAACGACGAGGGGTGAATACGAAAGAGTGCGCGTCTACCAGTCGATACGTGAGTTGCGCGCAATGGGGTAAAAAACGAGGGGTGGAAAGAGGCAAGAACCACACCGAAGACATTTCGTATATTTCGCGTTCGAGTCGGGTGAAGGGTGGGAGGGGGAAAAACGGAAAGAGAGAAAAGGACACGTCGATTCTCCGACTCTTCTCTCTCTCTCTCTCTCAAGCCTCACCGGGCGTGTTGCCTGAGATGCTCACCCCCTTTTTCTCCTCCCTTTAACACGAACCAGGCAAAGTTCCGTCGAGTCAACCTTCCGGTGAGCATATATAAAGTGAACATCGTTTTCCTTCTTTTTTCTTTTCCTTCTCTCTCTCTCTCTTTCTCTCTTTCTCTCAAGAAAGTCAGGACGTCGGAGAAAAAAACTGGAGATGCAAACTATATACATTCAAAATGGTAGAAAAGCACAGAGCTCCTCGTTTTGAGAGCCTCCTTCGAGGTCAAAGTTCTTCAGAAGATGAAATATATATCGCTTGTCTCTCGAGACAGAGGCTTTCGTGGAGAAAAAAAAAAAGAAAAAAACCACCAAAGATCTAAATAATTAAAAGAGTCAATGGATAAAAGAAACTTTGATCATTGAATTGTTATTATAAATTAATAAGTTCGGATGTAAAACTGCGATATCTCTTGCTCTTTTTTTTCGAGCCAAAAAAAAAAGAGGTATAATGTCCAGGTCGTATAATAAGGGGTGGGGGGTGGTCGTGAACGAGAAGAAAAAGCAGCCCCTTTTATACTGGCAAAGGTCTCTTTGGGTCGTGTTCTCTGGCCAGTTAACTCGGTCGCTCTTGCCCGCCCTCTATTTGAATATAAATTTAAACAGCCCCCTTCTCTCCTCGTCACGATGCTCAGCCTCATTCTATTGGCTAGATGACTCGCTCTTCTTCCTAAAGGGCTTTAGCGACATTCACGCGATAGTGCCATTTTTTTTTTTTTTTTTCGTGTCACATTTATATACATAAATATTTTTCGTATATTATAGTATGTAACAAGTTAAACTTGTATACTACGAGGGAGAAACAAATTTACACAATTTAACGAATATTCAAAAGTTACTCTCTCATTTATCTAAAGCTTTTGCAAACCTTTTCCTCGCTCTTTGTGTTTAATTTATGAGAAAATTTATACCTTCACTTGCAGTATTCAAATTTTCAACCCTTTCACCGTCCCATATCGCGAGAGATGACAAATAATAATTTTATCAAAGCTTGTAAAAATTTGCAAACTTTTTATTATCATTTATTATCACATGAGATATGATAAATATATTATTTTGAAAATTTCAATATAATATCAAAGGGATGAAGTTTATTTGAAAAGTACAAAGGTGAGGAAATTTATACGTTTACTTGCTATATTTAAATTTTCAACCCTTTCACCGTCCCATATCGCGAGAGATGACAAATAATAAATTTATCGAAGCTTGTAAAAATTTACAAACCTTTTATTATCATTTATTATCAGATGAGATATGATAAATATATTATTTTGAAAATTTCAATATAATATCAAAGGGATGAAGTTTATTTGAAAAGTACAAAGGTGAGGAAATTTATACGTTTACTTGCTATATTTAAATTTTCAACCCTTTCACCGTCCCATATCGCGAGAGATGACAAATAATAAATTTATCAAAGCTTGTAAAAATTTACAAAGTTTTTATTATCATTTATTATCAGATGAGATATGATAAATATATTATTTTGAAAATTTCAATATAATATCAAAGGGATGAATTTTATTTGAAAAGTACAAAGGTGAGGAAATTTATACGTTTACTTGCTATATTTAAATTTTCAACCCTTTCACCGTCCCATATCGCGAGACATGACAAATAATAAATTTATCAAAGCTTGTAAAAACTTACAAACTTTTTATTATCATTTATTATCAGATGATATATGATAAATATATTATTTTGAAAATTTCAATATAATATCAAAGGGATGAATTTTATTTGAAAAGTACAAAGGTGAGAAAATTTATACGTTTACTTGCTATATTTAAATTTTCAACCCTTTCACCCTCCCATATCGCAAGAGATGACAAATAATAAATTTATCAATGCTTGTAAACATTTGCAAACTTTTTATTATCATTTATTATCACATGAGATATGATAAATATATTATTTTGAAAATTTCAATATAATATCAAAGGGATGAATTTTATTTGAAAAGTACAAAGGTGAGAAAATTTATACGTTTACTTGCTATATTTAAATTTTCAACCCTTTCACCGTCTCATATCGCGAGAGATGACAAATAATAAATTTATCAAAGCTTGTAAAAATTTACAAACCTTTTATTATCATTTATTATCACAT
Source organism: Dyspetes luteomarginatus (assembly GCA_963669185.1). Classification (NCBI taxonomy): domain Eukaryota; kingdom Metazoa; phylum Arthropoda; class Insecta; order Hymenoptera; family Ichneumonidae; genus Dyspetes; species Dyspetes luteomarginatus. The sequence continues at coordinate 6,586 of CAVLGY010000137.1, read as the reverse complement.
GAGATATGATAAATATATTATTTTGAAAATTTCAATATAATATCAAAGGGATGAATTTTATTTGAAAAGTACAAAGGTGAGAAAATTTATACGTTTACTTGCTATATTTAAATTTTCAACCCTTTCACCGTCCCATATTGCGAGAGATGACAAATAATAAATTTATCAAAGCTTGTAAAAAGTTACAAACTTTTTATTATCATTTATTATCAGATGATATATGATAAATATATTATTTTGAAAATTTCAATATAATATCAAAGGGATGAATTTTATTTGAAAAGTACAAAGGTGAGAAAATTTATACGTTTACTTGCTATATTTAAATTTTCAACCCTTTCACCGTCTCATATCGCGAGAGATGACAAATAATAAATTTATCAAAGCTTGTAAAAATTTACAAACCTTTTATTATCATTTATTATCACATGAGATATGATAAATATATTATTTTGAAAATTTCAATATAATATTTAAAGGGATGAATTTTATTTGAAAGTATAAAAATTGCGATGCTATTGAAATCTTTCGACTAAATTGAGGACAAGGTGCATTATTGGTTGAGGATAAGGCCAAGTTTCTTGTTCGAGCCATTTTTTTTTTCTCTCTCTCTCTCTCTCTCTCCCTCTATCGTAAACGAGAATGGGAGACGACAAAACGACGACAAACCCTTATGCGAAGAAATTGAGCATCAAATAACGCGTTTTACAGCGTCGAGAATTTCCTTGTAATACTTTGTCAAGTCGAGATTTTCCACGTCTTCTTTTTACCCTGTTTCTGAGACTTTCTCTCCTGTGTTATTTTCAATAAAGATTTACTCGTATCGATTTTATTTGAATATAAAAATTTTTCTTAACACATCGGACATGATGAAAAACATATCGTTATCTCTTGAGGGTTGAATATATAATACACAAACTTCATAAAAAAATTTTACTCCTCCCGACAATGCGAACCATCGTGCCATCCCACCCCAAATGGATTAAGGGTGCAAATAAGGTGGATCTGCATAAACTCATGGAAATCCCTGGATTTCTCGGTGGCACGCTTCGCCGGTTAACCGTGAGGGAGAACTTACCGCCGAGAGCCAAACGAGCGTCGCAACTCCTCGTTCATCCCTCTGTGTGTGTATTTTTTTTTTTTTTTCGTTATTTTTTTCCGAATCTATTTTTCTCCCTCGTGTTTGCTAATTAAAACAGTGCTTGACAGTGCTCGACGCTCCCTCTCTCTCTTTTTTCCCCTCCCCCTCTCTCTCTCTCTCTTGCTTTTTTCCCACCCTCTCTCACCCCCTCTTTCTTTCTCATGTCTCTTCGCACTCACGTGTTTGTATATTCGTCTCAAGGTTTTTCCACACTGGATTTAACAAAATCTCTCGAATAACTTTGAGAAAAATTCTCCCCTCGCGTTCCATTTCTCAGCACAATGAGACCAGAAGAATATGAGGGAGGAAAAATATCTCAAAGGGGAGGAAAAATATCTCAAATTCTTCAGTTCAATTTGTCCAAATATAATAATAATGTTGAATATACTCAAGAATTTCTCGATAAATTTTACCCTCGAGCTCTTTTACCCATGCTCTAGAGGGGGGCAAAAAAATTTCATCCCCTGCTAACTATGCTCTCGGAATTAACTATGCTCAATTTTCTCGTGACTCGTGCAGTGAAAATACGAAAATTATTTTTCACATCTGCAGTAGTACAACGGGTCAGAGAGAGAGAGAGAGAGAGAGATAGAGAAAGAGAGGGGGTGGGGGGTGGAAGCTAAGGTTGAATGTATGTGACATAGTTTGTGAAACACTCGACGAAATAGTTGAACAACAATTCGTAGCAGAATATTTAACGGTGTGTATGTCAGTGTAAATATGTATATATATATATATATATATATATATATATATATAGCTACGAAGGGTGACTCTCATCTTGTATTGGGTGTGGGAGACGAAAACGGGTTAAAGGGGTGCCAAAACTCGTATTTCCCACCCCCTCTCTCTCTCTCTCTCTCTCTCTCTCTCTCTCTCTCTCTCTCTCTCTCTCTCTCTCTCTTGACGCGGTAACGAGGGAGTAGCGAATCCCTTGTACGAGACCCTCGGTATTCCCCCTTTCCCGGGGCACTTTTCTGGAATGTGGGATCTCTATTATGCGAGAGAAGCATGCGCCACCCCTTCCTCATGCGGTGCACAACCCTCCGCGTCGTCGTCTTCATTCTCGTCGTCGTTGTTTTCGTCCTCACAGACGAGAAACGTCGACAAATATACGTAAACGTTTATCGCGTCTCTCTTGTTCCACATCCCCTTATAATACGCAGTTACCAAAGAATTTTATACGCGGGCTGTTTGAAAAAATTTTCATTGTTTTTTTTCATCCCTCAATCGTGATTTCATTTTCCACGTTAGTTGGAAACAATTTTTTTTTCTTTTCTTCGTCACCGTAGAATCTCGTCTTTTTTCATCCCTTTGATTCACCCTCCGAGAAATATTGGAAATAATATTTTTTTTGTCGTGGGAAAAAAAAAAAAACTTTCTCTAAAAATTTTATGACGAATGAAAAAATATTTTTACAAATATGTCACGAGTGTAAATTTTTAAAAAATTTATCGGTGAAAAAAACATCCAACTGTTTTATTACCGTGACCGTCTGTCCCGGAAAGTATACATTTTTTTTTTAATCTTCAAAAAGAATTAAAATTTAAAAAGGTTGAAATGACGCATTGCGTTGTATGAATAATTATAAATGTTAATTAATTATTATAAAAATTCAGAGATATATTCCATTAAAATTCCATCACGAGCTTCGTTTTTTTTTTTTTTTTTTTTTTTTTCACCATATAATAATATTATAATAATTCGGCGCAAAGTTCTGATGCACCGACCTATAGATATAAATTTGTGTGATATTGGAAGACGTCTGTTTAATTTACTAAAAATTATTCATGAATTTACATTAATAATTAATTTAAAAATTTCGTTATTCTTACAATACCATAAATTATTTCACCCTTTTATCAATATTTTATTGTCCGTTTGAAATTTTTCTGAATATTTCAGTCGACGAATGTTTTTGTTTTTTATTAATTTTCAATTTTTATTTTCAATCAGCGAATCATACTGATCTCCAGATTTCGAATTTTCGACGGATTCGATTTTTTTTTTCCCCTTAACGTGTCGATGGTCCAATATGGCCAAAGAATCTTATGAGCGTATAAACACTCGATAGGCCATTTTTAATTTAAGCCATCTATATAGAATATTGCAAAACTCGGGACACCGAATCGTCATAAATTAAGCGAATTGGGAGTGAGAGAGAGGGGGTGAAAAAAACAGATAGGGTGTTGAGAAAATTTCCCATGGCGACACGGGAAATTGTAAAAATGGACGCGTTTTCAAGTGACGTCTCTTATTCTTACTCTCCATATTATTTTCATTCTCATTTATATTAACTATATATATATGTATATACTAATATATATATATATATAAATTTTCCTTCTCGCCCTCTTTCAGCCGGAGGGTCTTGCCTCATCTCGTCAATAGAACTTCTTTTTTCCATTCATTCGCGCGCCCCCGTCTGCGTCGTCCCATAGCGACGAGAGACTACTCGTCTCTGGAATAACTCGTTGGCACTTTTCACCCTCCGCTATCCTACTTTTCTTTTTCTTTTTTTTTTTCCTCTCTTTTTTTTTTTTATCTTTCTTCACTTTTTTCTTTCTCTCATCCCGCTCAGTCTTTTTCTACTTTTTTTTTCTTTTTTCTTTTATTCCTCATCGCGCGACCGCACGAACGAGTTCACGTTATTCTCGCACCTTCAGAGAGAAACCGAGAAAGAGAGACTCTTCCACCACGCTCATTCTAAACTTTCGACACGAGACATTTCTTTTCAGTGATGGCGTGGTTCGTGGCCAAAGAGAGAGAGAGAGAGAGAGTGAGGGGGAGGGAGAGAGAGAGAGAGGCGGGGGGGGGGAGAGAGAGAGAGAGAGAGAGAGAGAGAGAGAGAGAGAGAGAGAGAGAGAGAGAGAGAGAGAGGGGGGGGAGGAGAAGGAAAGAGAGGGAGAGAGAGAGAAGGAACGAGAGGGGGAGAGAGAGAAGGAATGAGAGGGGGAGAGAGAGAAAGAGAGAGGAGGAAAAAAAGGGCGATGGAGAAGGAAAGAGAGGGAGAGAGAGAAAGAAAGAGAGGGAGAAAATCACGACGGTCGAGAAAGCAGTCGTAGAATCGTACGACTCAAACTACGACAAAGGCCCCGTGTCGTCTGCTGGGCCAAGGCGTAATCTAAAGTTCGAACTCACCAGCGCTCGATCCTTCCCCCCACCCCCCACCCCCACCCGCCCCACCCCCCACCTCACCGCTCCTCTCTCGTCGCTGATCAGGTATGAGAAAAGTCAGCTTACCGAACTGCGATGCCCCTCGCCCCACATAAAAGAGAGCCGGATCGTAAGAATCTCTCGTAGAAAACGCGACAGGATCTCAGAAAAAACCTGGGACACGCTGTCGTCTCTGTGCGATAGGAAAACTCGTTGAGAGGAATCGAAATAATGTTTTTCCTTCAGCAAGACACACACACAGTTTGAGATTCGACCGTCAAGGAGAATTGAGAATTTGAACTGAAAATGTGTCAAAAGTTTATCTACATACCAAGAAGATTTAACTTTTCTTTATATATTATATGTATATATATATATATATTTTTTTGACGATATATATATATTTATATATATATTTTTTTGACGATATATATTGTTAATAAAAAAATGATGATTTTTATCTTCATTCTAATCGTCCAATTCAATTTAGACGTCTATTATTAAATAAATAAATAAATAAATGAATGAATGAATGAATGAATGAATGAATGAATGAATGAATGAATGAATGAATGAATGAATGAATGAATGAATGAATGAATGAATGAATGAATGAATGAATGAATGAATAAATGAGTAAATAAATAAATAAATAAATAAATAAATAAATAAATAAATAAATAAATAAATAAATAAATAAATAAATAAATAAATAAAAAATATCGCTAAATGTAAGAATTTATAATTTGTCTTTAAGCGAGAGCAGAGAGAAATTATAATTTTTCTTTCCACAGAAAGTCTCTCAGATTGAAGAGAAATGAGCTTTTATATATCGCAAGTGACCCGGTTAGTTTACTGTGTGGCATGTATCCGTGTATAAATCGTTCCCCTACTAATATACAGCAGGATCAACTTGGCCTCCTTCCCTTTCCCTCTTGATGGTGGCACACAAACAACATTTCATTCCCTCAGAGAAATTCTACCAGAGGATCTCTATGCGGATATCCTTTGGAGATAACTCGAGGATGACACAGAGTAGATGGAGAAACAGAGAGAGATAGAAGATGCAAGGAAAATCAAGTAGATACAGTCAATTATACACAGACCAAGTGTCAGATTCTCTTGAGAGTATTTGAAACTCCCCTTCGTATATCCTTTATACGTTACGGTTTACATATATATATTTATATGTAGCACACACACATATATATATATATATATATATATATATATATATATATATATATATATATATACAAAACGGTGCGTGAGAATTCGATTAAACAGTTGGGCTCGTTCGTGCAACCGTTGACATGGATGCATGAACACACCACGCATATACACACATAGATAGACGCGTATATATACATTCGAGTAAATATTCTATATAACTTGACACGGCGAGGGTATTCGAAGGGGGGTGTTATAGCCCGAATTAGTTCGTCAGTCGGCATCACGCTCGATTGGTTTACCTTCGGGGGATTCTCCCTCTCTCTCTCTCTCTCCCCCCCCACCCCTCTCTCTCTCTCTCTCTTCATCAACCCCTGTGTATATATGTGCGTCTCTCGCATTACGATCGATCAGTATATATATATATATATACATATATGTATATATATATATATATATATGTACCCTAAAATCTCTGCTCGAGTTCTGAGGATCGAGTTGCTCAATCTATTAATTGGGTAGAATGGAACTGTCTATTTAATCCTCTTGTGCCATCAAACACGGACGCACATATATATATATATATATATATATATCAAGGCTACTCGAAAAGATCCCATTTATCAAACATTTTATTTTCATTTGATCCTGATATTTTAACGAGGCGGGCAGAGAATAAAAACGTGGATTGGGTAATTTGAATTTTTCAACAGGTTGTAGTCGTATATATGAGAAAAGCATACACACAGAGAGAGAAAAAGAAAGAGAGAGAGAGAGAGAGAGAGTCCTGCAACAATCGGAGCTGGACCCAAGCTCGGTCGACTATCTCCGCATATACTATACATATATATATATAAATATATATATATATATATGTATATATATATATATATATATATATATATATATATATATATATATATATATATGTATATAGTATACCAACTAATTACGTTGTGTTTCCATTGCGCGGCGAAATCGAGTTTGGACACACTCGACTGGGGTGTTTTGGTGCTTCATCCCTCTCTCTCTCTCTCTCTCTTTCGCCGATACTGATGTTCTATATATAGAACGGTCATGAGTTTCACCCTTGCGTCGTGGGGGCACGCGGCCGTGTAA
>CAVLGY010000136.1:10000-13536 GCA_963669185.1 Dyspetes luteomarginatus | reverse complement strand
AAAAATTGCAAAGGGATGTTATAAAAATTGCAAAGGGATGTTATAAGTGAGGGCGAGTAGAGCAGAAACGCGCAGAGAGAAATCGCAACGAGAAACGATGAGAAAAGGAAGCAAATATAACCGCGCGACAGAGGTGAAGCCGACGCTCAAAATTCCGGGCGGTGCCTTTTGTCGTGAGTCCTCTGATACGAGGGAAAAAAACAAACGTACACACACGCATAAATATATATATATATATATCTACTATATGCATTCTATATATATATATATATATATATATATATCCTATATGTATTCTGTATATATATATATATATAAATTCTCTTCACTAAATATACATATATATATATATATATATATATATATATATGTATCGTATCGAAGCACGAAAGAATCAACTTTTATGTAGGCGCGGCGCGACCAGTAGAAAGGATCAAGCGCACGTTTCCTTTTCGCTACTGTCTTCCGCGCCCGGTCTCGCTGCTTCTTCGTTATTCTTTTTGTTCCTCTTTACTCTGAGGCGCGCGCGGTCACCAAGGAAGCCGCCTAACCCTTTCTTATTCTCTCTCTCCCCTCCCCCCCCCCTCTCTCTCTCTCTCTCTCTCTCTCTGTCTCTCTCTCTGTCTCTCTCTCTCTCTCTCTCTCTCTCTCTCTCTCTCCCTCTCTCTCTCTCTCTCTCCCTCTCTCTCTCTCTCATCCTCCTCTGTTTCTAATTCTCTCGATATGTGAATTTTTCTCCCCCCCCCCCCCCCCCCTCCTTCTTCTCCTCCCTCTCTTGCCGAACTATCGGCATCAAACGAGAGAAAGAGAATCGCACGCGGGACATCAATCTCTCGTCAAAAGCTGGCAATAGTTCGGAGCGTAGAAATGCCAATCCTTGAGGAACTGTTGAATTTTTTTTTTTTTTTTTTTTTTTTTTTTTTTTTTAGCGTCTCGTATTTTTGTCTCCCCGTTACATAGGGGGATGCTCCTCACCCTGTGGAGGAAGAAATTTTTGCGTTCCTTTGACGCAGGAATTTTTGTGCGAATCACTTATGGGGGCAAACTTTGTCGTCTATACTGCATTCAACTATTGAATATTAATGTGTCCATTTTTTTTTTCAGTCCCTTCAAACATCATTAATGATTACGAATTTTATGGGACTCGCAATTATTCAGGATTTTTGCGCTCGATAAATTTTTTCGCTCCATTCTCGAGAATCCTCTACTTTTTTATTTTATATATATATATACTATATATATATATATATATAATATATTATAAATTATATATATATAAATATATATGTATATATATAGACACACATTATTAGTTGAAATTTTTTCTACCTTTCGTGGAAAAAATGATTGAATATAATAAAGGAGAGGTGTGTTTATGCGAGTAGAGAAAGGGAGGAAATTGACCCGATAACAATGACGCGATCTCTTGTCATCGCGTAATGATTTTTTCAAGGATCAGTAAACGCAACAAAAGTGATATGCATCTATTCGATGTATAGAATAAATGAGAGGCAATGACAGACAAAAAAAAAATCACAAAGGTTACCGATGAAATGAAACGAGTAACTTTTACTATATATATATATAAATGTACTATATGTATTCTGTATATATATATGTAAGTTTGAGACTAATCAAACTTATATATATAAATCTACTATATGTATTCTGAATATATATATATAAATCTACTATATGTATTCTATATATATATATATATAGTTACGTAGGCCGGTTAACGATTTTTATATAGATATATATAGACCGGTTAGCGATTGAAATATTTTTTTCCTGCCGAAATTATGAATAGGCGAGGCATCCTGTATTTTTCTCTCTTTCTCTCATTTTTCTCTAAACCGACGTAAAAAAAAAAAAACAAATGAAAAAAATAAAAGAAAAATGACACGAGAATGCTGCGTAGCCAACGAAGCGCGATGAAACGCACGCAACGATTTTAGAATGTAATTCGCGTGAAAAAAAAAAAAAAAAGAATAAAAAAAAAGAATGAGGTGAAACAATTGCCAGACCGAATCATTGTCCTCCGTTCATACCAGAAATTCTATCCTCACCATTTATTTAATCTTTTTGTTCCACCTCTCGAGCCATTATCATCTTGCGATAAGCTGTGCATATAATTCGCTAATTAAAAAAAATATGAAAAACGAAAAAAATGATAAATAATAATAATTGAAAAATTAAAATGAAATTTAAAAATATAAAAAAAAAAGCAGAGTAAAAAAATTTTTAAATTTCATCGAGATATAATTTTTATTATGTATCGAATTTTTTAATATTGAAAGTATGAAAAAAAAATTAAAATAAATTATTAAAGCTGAAATATTAAATAATAATGAAAGAACTAAAAATTGAAGAAAAAAAAAGTTTAAATATAGAAAAATCAAATGAGTACGAAAAATTCTAATTTAATCGAGATATCATTTTTATTATCTACTCGATAATTTTATTAAGTAATTTTTTTTTTCAATTTTCAACATTTCGTGAATTATCTCGTCTTCTCCTTAATCTATCCAAGGGAATCAAAAAGCTCTCACACGCATTATATACTTTTGTACTAAAATAAGGAGTATCATGTGGTGGTATTAGTTTCTCGTCGTCGTGGAAAAGATAATCGTCAGACGAGAATCTCTCGTTCATGAGAGAAAGAGAGAGAGAGAGAGAGAGAGAGAGGGAGAGAGAGAGAGAGAGAGAGAGAGAGAGAAAAGAGTCGTCCACGTGTAAACGCGCTCCCGAGAGCTAATGATGATGACACTCCTTATTTCTCTCGAAGGGAGAGAAAAGATCTCCGGGTCATTTTTCAAAAAAGGCGACCAACTATCGTTTCGTAAGAGATGAAGAGAGAGAGAGAGAGAGAGAGAAGGAGAAAAATGCAGGACGATCGAGAATAGTACGGAGTGATATAAGCGACGAAGGGTCGAAATATATATATATATATATATATATATATATATATATATATATGTATGTATGTATATATGTATGTATATATATATATATATTATATATATGTATATATATATATATACACATATATGTGATTGTGGTATATAAAGAATGCTGTAAAGGTAGAGAGAAGAAGAGCGAGAGAGAAATTGGATGGAAAAGAGAGAATACGCGTTCGTTTCCGCGCGCACGCAGAAGCTAATGCCCGGAACGACTCCTGGTGAACCATTAGAGCGAAGCGAGAGAAAACTTGCGGCGAAAGAGAAGGAAGGCGATAACGAGAGAGAGAGAGAGAAAAGAAAGGGAGAAAAGAACTTTTTTTTTTTCTCCCCCTTTTTGATCCCTCAATCTTTAACATTATTTTTCATCTCCTTATTCTATTATCATTTTGCTCATGTTAATTTTATATTTTTTTAAACAATTTATATATTAATTTTATATTTTTTACAACAATTTATATATCAATTTTATATTTTTTGCAACAATTTATATATTAATTTCATATTTTTTGCAACAATTTATATATTAATTTTACATTTTTTGCAACAATTTATATATTAATTTTATATTTTTTG
>CAVLGY010000136.1:0-2500 GCA_963669185.1 Dyspetes luteomarginatus | reverse complement strand
TCAAAATCTCACGATATTATAGCTCTGCCCTTCCCCCCACGATATATTTATTCTCTCGCAATTACAACGCACAATCATTTTTTTTTTTTTATAATTTTGCTTTTCACTTGCGTGATGAAAAGATAAAAATATAAGATGAATAAAACTCATACAGGCTGGTAAGAAAAATTTCCATGAAACAAAAATTCTATGATTTTTTTTTATTCGTGGAATGTAAAAATGAAAATTTTTTACGATTTTTTGTTTGTTTGTATTTTTAGTTTTCTTTTTTTTTTCAATTAGAATAAATTGGAGCGAATTTCGTGTTTTATTAGTCGGAAAATTATTTTTTTCATTATATGAATTTAATTAATTTTATTTCGAGATTAAAAAATCAAATTCTTCAGGATAAATTTTTTAGTCGTCAGTTGTAATATCGTAAGATCGATAATAATTACGAATTTAAATAATCATTCTCGTCTAAGTTCATACCAAAATATATGAAGATTTAAGATAAAAATTGAGAGAAAATTTTCAATTAAAAATTCAGAACTCGTAATTACATTGAAATATTCGCCCATTTTGCGACATTTTTTTCTCTCGTGATTGTAAAATGTGGAGGGCAAGTTGGAGAAGAGTAAAAATTCCTCACAGAGAGGGGACATTTTACGATATATATATATATATATATATATATTGTATATATATCGATGCAACTATTGCAATATATATATATATCGATGCAACTATTACAATATATATATATCGATGCAACTATTACAATACATATATATCGATGCAACTATTGCAATATATATATATATATAGCAATAGTTGCATCAAAGACGACGAGAACAAAGAATCTCAAGGGGCCAGTGCACCCATAATAATGGCCACTTGGATGCGGTGCAGGTGACGAGCTCTCTTTCCCCCTCCCCCTCTCTCTCTCTCTTTTTTAAATTTATTTCATTTTTTTCTTGCATCCAGAAACTACACCACAAAACCGAAGCTATCATTATCTTTCCGATGGCTTCTGAACTTCTATCCCTATATATATATATATATATGAATGCATTTTTTTTTTTTTTTTCGTATCACTCATGACCGAGTTGATTTTTTTGAAAATTCACGAGTATACATGTGAAAATATTTGATATATACATTATATATATATAATAAAAAATAAAATGAAAAAAAATGCATTTTTTTCCTTCAAATCTTCAATATTTAAAGTCTCCAGGTAAAAAAATTAAAAAAAAATCTATACATCTGCCTAGTCGAAAAGAAATAAAAGAGAAAAATAAACGTTTGATATATTAGACACACTCTGATAAAAAGCTTTCCGAGGGCTTCTCATTTCCAATGTACGTACGAGGCTAGTTCGAAGGTCATTTACTGATAAGTCTCAAGGAATCTCGTATTTCTCCAAAATACGAGCTGATAAAAAAAATTAAAAATAAAAAAGAAACATATTTTTGCTGAAAAGGCGAGAAAAGATGCAAAAAAAAAGAAAACTGAGTGAGTCACACGAAATAATTACAATTAATTTTTTTTTTTCACTTTTTCGAAAAAAAAAAAAAAAAATGTACCTCCAATTCTCGTGGAATCTTTATTTATCTTTTTTTTTTGTTTTCTTACGCAAGCGATTATACGAACAAGCCATTATCGTCCTGGTCAGTTATCTCGTTCATGCTTTTTTTTTTTTCTCTCTTTTAATTTTTTTTTTTCTCCTCGTTTTGTTTCTCGCATTACTCGAATAATCTCCGGTTGAACGTTAAACTCTCATTGGGTCTCCATCGACTAGAATAACCTGTCTGGTTGTGATAGCCGGCGACTCCTTCGCTGCTATATATATATATATATATATAACATTTATTTTTTCCTATATATATATATACATATATATATATAGGAAGAGAATACACGCAAGTTCGTTGCAGCAGGTGCGTGCGGGCGACCGATCGAACGAAGAAAAGACTTGCCATGCTGGTTTATACTCTCAGTAACGATAACACGGGTGCAATTTTTGCCGACGGCCAAAGAATGAAACGACGACTGCAAGAGACACCCGCGGACGCAAAATCCTCCAGTGAAATTTGAAAAAAAAAAAAAACATCAAATATAATTCAATGTATGGAATTTGAAATGAAAAATAAATAATAATTATATATTTTTTTTTTCATTTCATATATTACATCGAATTATATTTGAATATTTTTTTTTTGATTATTATTATTTTTTTTTTAATTTACGAATAATTACATATTCAATTATATTATAAAATATAGTAATACATGGTATAGGATTCAATATCGTGTACTTTTTGATCAGTCTAAAGACGAGAAGCGCGAAGAATAACATGAAGGATTAAGTGAGAAAGAAAAAGGCATGGATGAGGGAGAGAAAAACAAAGAGAGAGAGAGAGAGAGAGAGAGAGAGAGAGAGAGAGAGAGAGAGAGAGAGAGAGAGAGAGAGAAAGAGGGAGAGAGAGAGAGAAAGAGGGAGAGAGAGAGAGAAAGAG
>CAVLGY010000135.1:15000-20827 GCA_963669185.1 Dyspetes luteomarginatus | reverse complement strand
AAAAAGGAAAGGAAAAAAAAAAAGTAAATTTATGTGCAAGTGAGTCTGAGAATTGTGCAGTGAAATCGTTTTTTTTTTTTTTTTTTTTCCTCCTTTCCGCCATTTTTATTTTGATACAAAATTAAGCCCAACGGAGTTTGTGTATTTTTTGTGCTTCGGCAGTGTCGGAGAGGTGAAATTCGTTAAAAATTCGTGCCGGAAGTGAAAGAAAAAAAAAAAAAAAGGGTCAAAAATTACAGAAAGCGAAAAAGTGTCGATTAGCAAAATCTGGATTACGCGGGCGACTCGAGGATCGTCAAAATTTCGCAGGTTGAACATAAAAAAGGTATAATTAATATTTTATATTGTTCGATCCGTGACATAACGTCGCAAAATGTGAAAAAATAAATTGAGGGAATGTGCGCTCGCGCGAGCGGATCTGGTGCGGTTCGAGAAATGAGCGTGAGACGAGAAATCGAAACATTGCTGGAGAGGTGGAGACATCATTAGGGTAGATGGTCGTTCGCATGCCGGGAAAAACTCGTTAGAGTTTAAATATATATATATATATACATATATATATATATATATATAAACAACATAGAGGCCGAATCCGATCATTACAGTCGCCGGAATTATCCCATCGAAAAGCTATTATCTCCTATATCTGATCAGGGAGAAATCGTTGTCTGGATATAAAAATAAATGAGAAATTCAATTATCGTTGAAAAGATTTTTTTTCGAGCCTCTCGAGCTGTTGAAATTTTCCAAATCGTTCACTGCGAGATAATCGAGTTTATAGCCAATTTTTTTTTTATTCATCAATTATAATGGATATTTTTATAATTAGCATTTTTGGTTATTATTGTGAAGAAGATTTTTATTTTTTTTTTTCACATCTTTGATATTTTTCGAGGCGTTAGAAATTTTTTATTCATCAAATTTTTTTCGACTTGTGCGTTGCTCTCGTTGTTTTATGTGCTCGTTTCGACAATGTGAGTTACCAATGCTCGTGCGACCGTGAAAAACACCTGCCGTCTGTGAAATTCAAAAATGAAATTATCGCAGCGATATATATATATCTGTACAATATAATAATAATAATTATAATTATTATTATTATTATTATTATTATTATTATTATTATTATTATTATTATTATTATTATTATTATTATAACAATAATAATAACAATAATAATAATAAGCATACTAATGAATAATGAGTACTCGAATAATTATTTGCCCATTACGATAATAATCTGTCATTATCATTTGTGATTTATGCGTATTGTGGATTAATTAGCTCTTGTGATCAATTATCATTGTTATTATTCGTTTATATGTACAATTTTTTAAGTAAATTCTGTAATAACGAAATTTGCCCCTCATGAATTTCCAAAGAGAAAAGATTTGCGATAATTTAGTGTAATGATTATTTTGTTTATCATAAACGAGTCGGTTGCACAAATAATTATTATTTTTTAAACTCTTATCATAAATATATTGAAAAAAAAAAAAAAAAAAAAAAAATTCTATCGTAATAAAAATGTTTGTTTTTGGCTTACGAACAAATTAAATGAAACGAGCGGGAATTTTTACAAAGTTTTTCGCGGCTCTTTGGCGAACCTCCGTTGATGAAGCGTAGAAGAAGAAGAAGAAGAAGAAGGAGAAGAAGAAGAAGAAAACGAAGAAGAAGGGGAAGAAGCAGAAAAGTTCGTGGCGGCGTTCTCGCCCGCTCCTCGACCTCGAGAGTCGCAGCTCTTCTCCTCCGTGGATCGCGTAACCTTGAAACTCTCGCGTGCCCTCTCTCTCTCTCTCTCTCTCTCTCATTCTCTTTTGGTGTGCTCTCTCTTGCTCCTGCTGCTGCTGCTGATGCTGCGGGGCCTCAACGCCTCTCTCGCACACGGCGAGCTCATGTCCGGCGTGAGCGCGCGGCCCGAGCAAGCAAACGGCGCGACGACGCCGGCCGCGCTTTTAAAAACACTGGAGGGACTCCAGTGGGCTCCATGATACGAGGAATGCGTGCCGGCGGCGTGGGGCAATCACGCTCTTCTCTCTCTCTCTCTCTCTCTCTCTCTCTCTCTCTCTCTCCCTCCCTCTCCCTCCCCCTCCCTCTCTCTCTCTCTCTCTCTCTCTCTCTCTCTCTCTCTCTCTCTCTCTCTCTCTCTTCTCCCCCCCCCCCTCTCTCTCTCTCTCTCTCTCTCTCTCTCTCTCTCTCTCTCTCTCTCTTTCTCCCTCCCTCCCCCCCTACAATTCTTTCTCTGTACCAGCGTCGTTGCCTCTCTTTCTCTCGTTCATTCTTCACATCTCTCTCTCTCCCTCTTGCCGATTTCATCGCCACAAAAGAGCAGCAACAAATCGAGATTTTAATTGAAACGAGCGTCTCTTGATCAAGCACAGATTTAACCATCGAATAATCAGAGTCTATCTTGATCATTTTAGTTCATTTAACTCGTATATAGGCGAAAATGGATCAAATGGGGATCAACACAATTCGCGAATTTCAATAAAAAGCAAAAAAAAAAAAATGAAAAAGATTCTTGAAGAACAGCACAAGAGTCGAGAAATCTTGAGTTCATTCAAAGTTTCCCTAAAATAACTTGGTGGAATTTACAATTGGCCAGAATGTTAAATATTTATTTTCATAGTTTTATCCCTTCGATTATAATTTTTATGCTCTTATAGGAGGAAGAACACCATTATATATATATATGCAATATATTAATAAAATATATATATATATATATATATATGCAAATACGTATTGTCAAATGCCTTCATCAATGGCACGAGTATATAGAACGAGGATAGTAAGCATAAATTATATTATACCGACGTTATTACAGAAACCGGAAGTTTGCATTCCTGAAAGTTGCCCGATCGAAACGCACACGTGTATATTTTCTCGTTTTGTTTCGTCGTTATAGAGAAACTCGTTTCCGCAACTGGTTAGAGACAATGAAAAAAAAAACAGAGAAACCTTAGCTATTACGTTCATATATATATGAAGTTAATGACGCTTTTCCGTTCCAAATCCCGTAAATACTACACAAGTCTACAGGGACTAATCGCAAAGCTATATATATATATATAGATGTAGGGCGTTACCGCCAAAAATTACACCGATCAACCTCACTGATTCAAGAAAATGAGAATTTTCTCCGGCCTGCTGTCTGGCACATTAACGATTTTTATGTGACTGCGACGATGAGGAAATTGAATATTTTGGCCAGTTGACTTGCCCCGAATTATCCCAAACCCAAACGTGGAAAAATCATCGTAAATTTTAATTTTTTAAGAAAAGTCACATTTCTGGGATCTGATAGAATTTTTAAGGCACGAAAATAGGATAACGACAGGAAAAGTGGAGGTACATATTTTTACGTAGGAAAAAAATCCTGATTGTGAAAAAATCGACGATGTTTTTTGCTTGGTTCAGCTTGAAGTTAAATGGCTGGCCACGTGACTCGGTTTGATAACCTTCGACCTTTATATATAAAGGGAGAGATATTAAGGGTGAGAGAAACGTGTAAAATAAAGAAGAACAAAATCAAATGTTCCTCGGAATGAACGCCAAAGCTTTGCTAATTTAATTAGTCCGAATGTCATCTCAAAAGAGATGAAGCGAAATGAGATGGACAATAAGAAAGAGAGCATGAAAACGTGACGGGAATTTCGAACCCGTTGAATATCCTCGTACAATCGTGCTCGTCCTTTTATTTCTGTGCGCGAATATAGAATCGAGAATATTATTTGAAAAAGCAAAGGTCGAGACATATTTTGCTCAAATCGAATTTAACCAAAGGTCTTTCTCGGTCTTGCCCTTTTTTTACATCCGAAATGTGAATGACAAGTAAAAGAAAAAAAAATGAATCGAATTTTTTTATCACACCTATATGAATTTTATTTTTATTTTACACAAAAGGGATCGTCCATTTTTCTTTCATTTATTATCATGGTAAAGCTATCGAGCAATATTCGTTCAATTTTTCAATTCTATTTATTTGAGTAATAAGAAAAATATATATATATATATTTTTCTTTTTCTGAGTTTGAAGATAATCCGAAGAAAATTAATAATAATTATTGAAAAAGCAAAGGTCGAGACATATTTTGCTCAAATGGAATTTAACCAAAGATCTTTCTCGGTCTTGCCCTTTTTTTACATCCGAAATGTGAATGACAAGTGAAAGAAAAAAAAATGGATCGTCCATTTTTCTTTCATTTATTATCGTGGTAAAGCTATCGAGCAATATTCGTTGAATTTTTCAATTCTATTTATTTGAGTAATATGAAAAATATATATACATTTTTTTCTTTTTCTGAGTTTGAAGATAATTCAAAAATATATGCAGCGAAATATAATAAAAAATAAGATAACGAAATTGCATTCCAACGATGCAAACTTCAATCTCATTATTTAATATCCTGACATTATTTATGGGTTCGAGGGTCACTCAGTGTGGATGGGTCACTGGCTTGATTTTCACCGGTGGCCCACACACTATCGACTAATTAAGGTGCCGTGAAACGCTCTGCACCGAGTATCCTGGCCGCGAATTAACCGCGAGCGTTAACGAACTCGCCACTACAGGCTGTGAGCAAAAGAGTGGAAGAGAGAGAGAGAGAGAGAGAAAGTTCACTGATGCTGATACCACATCATATTATATCTCGCGGTATGAACAAAAGAGAGAGAGAGAGAGAGAGAGAGAGAGAGAGAGAGAGAGATGGAGTGCCAAAGAGCAAAGGATGAGGGCAAAAAAGGGCCACAGAGATATTATTAGGCAATTCGCGTGACATGCTGTCAGATTCACACGGTCCATGGCGAGCGAATATTGCAACAATAATTTCGCGACACACGTGCACGCACTTGAGGCGTCCATCCCTTTAAATTATGCTTTAAAAGCCTCACACACACATAGATATATACATACATATATATATGAATATATATATATATATATTGTGTTTTAGTACGTGAACGTTGAATTAATACGTAATTACACAATTATATTTGGGCCCTCTGGCTTTTGTGATCAAATTATCATAATCCTGTTCGCTCATACACGACAATGTCCACAGCCACGAATTTTATCCAACTTTTATTTTTCTTATTTAATTATTTTTAGTATATTTATATTGTGATATTTTTTTATTTTTGCCTTAAATTCGTTGGATTGAGTTTGATGATTTTTTTACAGGTGGATCATCGGACAGAGATGGCATGAGGGAGGGCTCCGGCAACGTTGCCGAGGTGGTGAGTCAGCCTTTTTTTTATCTACTGTTAAAATTTCGTTATTACTCGTATTTCAAAGTTTATACAGCGCTATATATATATATATATATATATATATATATAGCGAGCGTTGTCTTATCGCCCCTCCGACACCTTTTCAAATGAATTTAGGGCCCAACTCTCGAGTAAAGAGTGATATTACAACGGTTACGATTATATACATATTATATATATATATATATATATATATATATATATATATATATATATATATAAAATATTAAATATTATATATTTAAAAAGTACATAGACATATATTGATATGCAAACAGGTGGATCAGTCGATAGCCATAAAAACGATAAGATAATAACATTTATGATATAATCCCAGCAAAGAATCGTCAATATCACAAAGAGAGAGAAAAAAAAAGAGAAATTTTTTAACTCCAGGGTTCACTGACCTCGGAAAAAAAATGTCAATTTTTTTTGTCGGTTAACTCCATCGCCTTTTCAGATTTTTACATTGAGAAGCTTGAAATCTGTAGAATGGTGAATGTTGCTGTAGAATGGTGACGGAGCTTTAAAGCTGTGTAAATATGAGTTTACAAAT
>CAVLGY010000135.1:0-10000 GCA_963669185.1 Dyspetes luteomarginatus | reverse complement strand
ATTCTCATATTTTCAGATATGATAGTCAACCGAATACGTGCAATACAATCTCTTCCTATATACACGTGTCTACGAAATATTCAAAAAATTTCGAATTTTCACTGGCTATTTCGCTCATTTTAACAGAGTGGATTCAATTTTCTTGGATTTTTCAATTTAGCAAATTTTATTTATGTAATATTCAATTCTAATAAACTTCAAATCTACATTGCACCGAATATATATATATATATATACAGTTAGAGGAAAATCTAGAGGACTTGCAACTGGGGTTTTTATTAAATTATTATCTATTATTATTATTTTATTAATTATTAAATATGAACATTTTACCATCCTCATATTTTCAGATATACCGAATACGTATAATATTTTCACTGGCTATTTCGCTCATTTTAACAGAGTGGATTCAATTTTCTTGGATTTTTCAATTTAGCAAATTTTATTTATGTAATATTCAATTCTAATAAACTTCAAATCTACATTGCACCGAATATATATATATATATATACAGTTAGAGGAAAATCTAGAGGACTTGGAACTGGGGTTTTTATTAAATTATTATTTTATTAATTATTAAATATAAACATTTTACCTTGCTGTAAATAATTGCGTTATTGGCTTCTTTTTTTTTTTATGAAAAAGTGATCGTGACCTGATTTTATTTTGAGGAACAAAAATAAGTCTCTTTAATTTTTGGGGCTGGTAAGAAATGAATTAATTTTAAAAAGTTGCTAAAAAATGGAACTCGAACTGTGCGATGTGATATCGTTCAGTATCCGATATTACTGGTACGATATTATATATATATATATATATATATATGTCAAAGTATAACATCGATACACTCGAATTTTGCGACCGTGAATGCTCCTCTTGCTGCTTTTCGTGTATATCGCTTGCTCTCAGCTAGATCCACACACACACACGCATATATATATATATATATATATACAGAATGGTGTACACGGTACAGCGAGAGATGCTCGCTTCTCTCTGCTGCACGTAACACACTTCGTGTCACGTTCCATAACGCTGGAGCAAGAGAGCGGACGATAATATATAATACTCAGCGACGACTGCCAAGACCGATACTCGATGGAGATTAAGTACTGGGAAACTCGTGGTTAGCTTATATTAGGCACGAGAGAACGGGTGACCGGCAAATATTGCAAAGAGAGCCAAACTAAATTATCTTCTATATATATACATTATTATTTTTTATATATTACAGATATATATATACATTATTATTTTTTATATACTACAGATATACATATACATTATTATTTTTTATATATTACAGATATATATATATATTATTATTTTTTATATACTACAGATATACATATATTATTATCTTTTATATATTACAGATATATATATATCTATTTAAATGCCTGGAAATTCCCCAAACTTAGAGAAGAATTAAATATACCTTTAATCATTAATTTATTCAATGAATGAATATTTTATTTATTCATGAGTTCAATTGGTATTTGGGTCACGACTGAAATAAAATATTATTGAAAAAAAAAAAATTATTGTTAAATAATTGTTGCTAATAATTTTTATAGCCGTATTTTTCGATGTTATTTCGATTTCAAATTTATTTCAATGCTCTTTGAATTGAAAGTTTGGATTATTTGAGCGTTATAAAACGGATTGTGGGATCGTGACGTAGAGAGAAAAATGAAGTTTTTATTTTTATTTCCAATGTCATTTCAATTCTGCACACGATAGGTATTGTTTGGGTTAACGGCGGTAAAGAAATAAACGATGTTGGATTCTGCTGTATGCCTCGAGCACTCGAATGTTCAGAACGAGAGAGATCCGACCAACCCACTGGCACTCTCAGTCGAGTAGTTTGAACGTGTCGGTTACAGTATAGACGGCATATATGCATATTCACTTCAAACATATATATATATATATATATATATATATATATACACACATATATATATCTATGTTATCGATGGTCTAAATCTAAAACGACGTAAAGGTTATGCTGAAATATAGCTCATATGCCCTTCTGGCATTCAACCATCGATATATATATATATATATATAAGCAAAAATAGAGCTTTATCGTCGAGTCGAGTGACCACGAACGAGTCTCTTGGGTGGCACTGCTGATCAACGAGAATATAAATATATATATATATATATATATATATATATATAAATCTACATACAGGATGATACAGAAGTCGTTCGACCATTAGAAACACGACAATTTATGTGAAAAAGTGGCAATTTTTATTTTTTGAAAAGTTCACTGAGTTAAATTTTCTTCGACTAATTGACAATTCGAGTTAACCAAATAGAATGAAGTAAAGAAAAATAAAAAAAATCCCGATGCTTTCCAGCTTATAAAATCTACGATTGATAAAACTGATCGGAATTATTAGCTGGAACAAAAATTAAGTACGAGATGAATTCAGATTGATTATAATCAAATTGTACTCAACTGCTTGCCCAGATTGCCCCCAATTTGAGTACAAATAGAATTCTCTCTCAATACGTAATTGATAAAATTTTTATTTAATTTTTGCACAACGTGCATTTAATTATTGGACAATTTTTTACTCAACTTTTTCACCAAATAGAATGAAGTAAAAAATAAATAAAAAAAATCCCGATGCTTTCCAGCTTATAAAATCTACGATTGATAAAACTGATCGCGATTATTAGCTGGAACAAAAATTAAGTACGAGATGAATTCAGATTGATTATAATCAAATTGTACTCAACTGCTTGCCCAGATTGCCCCCAATTTGAGTACAAATAGAATTCTCTCTCAATACGTAATTGATAAAAATTTTATTTAATTTTTGCACAACGTGCATTTAATTATTGGACAATTTTTTACTCAACTTTTTCACCAAATAGAATGAAGTAAAAAATAAATAAAAAAAATCCCGATGCTTTCCAGCTTATAAAATCTACGATTGATAAAACTGATCGGAATTATTAGCTGGAAAAAAAATTTAGTACGAGATGAATTCAGATTGATTATAATCAAATTGTACTCAACTGCTTGCCCAGATTGTCCCCAATTTGAGTACAAATAGAATTCTCTCTTAATACGTAATTGATAAAATTCTTATTTAATTTTTGCAGAACGTTCATCTAATTATTTGACATTTTTTTTTATTCAACTTCTTCACAATTAGTAATCACAATTACTTTTACAATTACTTCTTCAAAATTCAATATTTTAATCATCCTGTATGTATATATATATATATATATTTATATTCGTACAAATGCAATTGAGAGACACAAAATCGTCGAGGCAAACTATACGCATGGGTTTTATGCGTCTAGTCCGATAACTCGGTAATACTCGCTCGGAGCTCCTCGATTATAGCATCAACCACTACACACACTCTCTCGATATCGCCGTGGAGCAGCAGTACGCATATATACTCACGCCTTCACGAATCCGGCTATATAATGTCGCGCGAACGGCATTATGTGCGATATCTCTCTCCCTCCCTCCCTCTCCCTCCCACCCTCTGCCCCCCCCCCTCTACCGCCCCCCCACTCTTTCGTGCTCTCTCTGTCTCTCTCTTTCGTCCTCTCTCTCGGTCTCTCTCTCTCTCTCTTTCGTGCTCTCTCTCGCTCTCTCTCTCTCTCTCTTTCGTCCTCTTTCTCGCTCTCTCTCTCTCTCTCTCTCTCTCTCGCTCTCTCTCTCTCTCTCTCTCTCTCTCTTTATCTGTGTGTGTCGCGCATGCTCGCATAGCCTGATAACCACAAAGGAGACCGGTCGAGCTCGCTGGACACTAGAGATTCTAGGGACAAAAAGAGGTAGAGGTATATTTTCGGAACTTTACCAACAATGCAATTTATCAACGATACGCTTTTTTTTTACCTTTCTATCAAATTGAAAAATAAAAATAATATATATATATATATATATATATATATATATATATATATATATATATATGTGTAGTAAAAAGCATTCGAGATGCTATTGGACAAAGGAGCAGAGACATAAATATATTTGAGAGATTTTTCCGACAATGCAATTTATCAACGAGACTCTGTCCTTGCTTTTTTTTTTTTAATATTTTTATCATATTTAAAAAAAATATTGATTATTTTTAACCAAATACATCAAATTTTAATTATTTAGAAAGTTATTACACTTTTTTAAAAATAAATTTACCCAAAATTTAAAATTTTCAATATTATCAAAAATCGTTATTTCGTATAAAAAAATTTCAATGAAAATAAATTGATATATATATATATTGATATATATGTATATTTGAGAATACAGGATAAACAAAAACGTAAATAAAATAGAAATAAAAATGTCAAAAAATTTCTAATAAATTGACTTAAAATATTTAAAACTAACTATGTAAATAAAAAACCCTAAAATAATTCATTAAATTTCATTAAGAAAAAAAATATAACATGTCGAGTTTTGAGTGGCTGGGAAAGTTCCCTTGGAGCAATTATGATATAAAATAATTGCCGTACAATCAAAGGCTTATATACGGATGAACATAGTGTGAGCTCTGTGCGTAACACGCACGAGGGGGCGTCTGGCTTCTGGTTTGGTTGAGGACGATATGGCGTCTCCACCAACAGAATATCTCTCGTCTGTATTTTACATCGTGCATCACGTAGAGAGAAAGAGAGAGAGAGAGAGAGAGCCACCCATAGTTCATCATATCGTTCGTTAGCACATAACCGGATGATATATCGAGCATACCAGCTCGATCGTTATTCAAATATTACATATGTATAATATATATATATATATATATATATATATATATATATATATATATATATATATATATATATATATATATGTGTGTGTGTATATATATTCACATATATTCAAATATCCATATACTTAAATATACAATATCGATGAATTAAATTTAAAAGGGCGTATCGAGTGTCCATTATGCATAACTTTTATGCCTTTCTGGCGTTGGTCCATCAATATATATATATATATATATTGCACTTCTTGCGTTACGTTGGGGCGTATCCACCCTGGAAAATGAAACTCAGTTTTCTATATATATATAAATGGCAGTCTTCACACATATATACATATATGAATATATATATATATATATAATATACGCTTACACGTCTAAATATAAAGCTCTTTCTCGTGTTCGAGAGATCGCGCTTGGTCTCGTCTCCTCCACTTTTCGCTCTCTCGGTGATGTTTTGTACGGTAGTTTGGGCTCAAGCGTGAACGCGGTGCACGCCCCGATCGTGTATGCTGCTTGGCTTAATGTCAGTTTACGTCTAAAAATCGCCATTTAAAAAAACAAAAAAGTTATCTAAAAAAATTTGATATTCTCGCCTGTGCGATTTTTCGATTTTTTTTTTTTTTTTTTTTCACCGATTTTCGTGCTAATTTCACGTGACAATTTTGGAATAATTTTACCTTGGACCAGAATTTGTGCTTGTACGAATTTAGGTTTTTTTATGTAAAAATTAGCGAGCTGGTAATATTAAAGTGACCTTTTTTTTGTTAACTCTTTGGTCAGTTAACGCCCTGGCTTTTGGGACGAGAATAGAAAATAGTTTTGATTTTTGTTTTTTTAGTTAGTTTAGTTAGTTTAGTTTTTATGTAAGAATTAGCGAGCTCGTAATATTAAAGTGACCCTTTTTTTTGTTAACTCTTTCGTTAGTTAACGCCCTGGCTTTTGGGACGAGAATAGAAAATAGTTTTGATTTTTGTTTTTTTAGTTAGTTTAGTTAGTTTAGTTTTTATGTAAGAATTAGCGAGCTCGTAATATTAAAGTGACCCTTTTTTTTGTTAACTCTTTCGTTAGTTAACGCCCTGGCTTTTGGGACGAGAATAGAAAATAGTTTTTATTTTTGTTTTTTTAGTTTAGTTAGTTTAGTTTTTATGTAAGAATTAGCGAGCTGGTAATATTAAAGTGACCTTTTTTTTTGTTAACTCTTTCGTTAGTTAACGCCCTGGCTTTTGGGACGAGAATAGAAAATAGTTTTTAGTTGTTTTTTTAGTTAGTTTAGTTAGTTTAGTATTTATGTAAGAATTAGCGAGCTCGTAATATTAAAGTGACCTTTTTTTTTGTTAACTCTTTGGTTAGTTAACGCCCTGGCTTTTGGGACGAGAATAGAAAATAGTTTATATTTTTTAGTTAGTTTAGTTTTGTTTTTATGTAAGAATTAGCGAGCTCGTAATATTAAAGTGACCCTTTTTTTTTGTTAACTCTTTCGTTAGTTAACGCGCTGGCTTTTGGGACGAGAATAGAAAATAGTTTTTAGTTTTGTTTTTTTCTTTTTGCACATCTCTATTTTTGATTTCGTCGAGGTCGTTGGTTTGGCGACCGCGATCACGGCCAACCTCGAAGACCAAACCGACATACTCGATCTTTTATATATATATATATATATATATATATATATATATATATATATATATATTTATGGTCTGTGAGGGGTCCAGACAGTAGACAAAGTTCTCTACTGTCGAGTGTTGAGCGTCAAGAGTGCTCTTCGAGCTCGCGAAACATTATTGAGCCACCGGCCAATCGTCTATGTATATATTTGCCACGACACTTAGTTAATTTCACTCTACGAGCAAATTTTAAATTACATTTTTAATATTAATTATCCCCATCGTCTGGTTAATCAAATTTTTCGTTTTCTCTTCAAAGATTTTAAGTTCATGTGAATCATCGATAAGTGCCAAAGTTGATTGTAATTTTAATTAAAAAAAAAACTTCTGTTGGAATTTTAGAGAAAAGTGGATTTAGAACGAGTTAAGAAATTGATGCTGGAATCTGATCGGAATTAATAAGTTTTTTCCCCAAAATCCTGAGATATCCTTAAAAAATGGTTTAAAAAAATTTTTAATTCATCGCAGAAAATAATCGGAGTTGGAATTACGTAGAAAATTAGACAAATGCTGGTAGAAAATTTCGTTGAAAAATTGACCGATGAAAAATTAATAAAAAGATGTAAATTTTTTTTTGTGTACGGAAAAAAAAATCGATTGGAGAAATAATATTTATGGGTCGAAATTTTAAACGATTTATTTATGGATCTTAAAGGATTTTTGACTTCCTGTATTTGCAAACTCATATCAGCAATAGAGGAATAATATTTGTGAATATAAATTGGCCTTTGGAAGAGGCAGATGTTGACTCTCGATTATCATGAACCGCGAGATTTGCACTTGGCCCACAATTCGGCTTGTCAAATTGAATCGACAATCAATTAATCATGAAAAAATATACGCACTGCGCGGATCTCTCGCCAGGGGTCACAAAATGACCTATAGAATAGGCAAATTGTCCTCGGGATAATTCAGCAATTTTCAAACGTTTTCCTTTTATTCTCCTGGCAATTGAAAATTCCACTTGGAAGAATATTTATAAATAAATATTTTTAAATTATCGATTTTCATTTTTTTTCCAGAATTTACGAATAAGTCAAATGAATCAAATTCAATTTTATTAAATACATACTTAATTTTCAATTCAACAAATCAATTTTAATAATTTTTTAATCCAATTAAAAAAATTATCAATATGATTAAGGGAAAAAAAAATTGAATGATTTAGAAATTTACAAAAAAATTCAATTTTTTATTTGATTATATAATTTTTTCATCGAGTCAAAAAATAATTTTATCACACGAGAAAAAAATTAATCTTCTGGCTATTATGTGATGATGAGTTGTTGTGTAATACAAGAAGTCACGAGATAATTAATCGCTGAAATTTTTCAACGTGTAAATATATATCTCGAGAATTGGGGGAAGAGAATTGCTTATGGATGGTAAAGTTTCAAAATTCCTCGTTCATTCATGATGTATTCGTGATATATATCACAGCACGATATTGTGTTTCTTCCTCTTCTTCTCGAGACACGTTTGAGAATTATTTCCCCCCCCCCCCCCCCCCGTGCCCCATCTCTTTGCCAGGAGTAGATTTCCTTGTCTCGAGGCTTCTTTCTGCCAAACCAACATCGTGAGATTCGATATCGTTGCCATTTGAGATAAATTAATTAATGATCCTCATCGTTTATTCTGAATTAATTTATCGTAAATTAAATTAATACAATAATAGAATAAATTATTCTCGTGTTTCGTACGAGGACAATTTTTTCTTGAAAAAACTTTGTTGATAATTTTTTTCATTCTCTAATGGTGGATTAAAAAAAATTTTATAAGAGAAATTTATATTTATAATTTGTGAATTTTCTTTTTTTTTTTTCTAAGTTATACGAATTTTACGACTGCATTATCATTGCCAAAAATTGTCTCATTTCACGTAAAATGTATCATCAAGTATATATATATAAAATATTATTCGTTCGAGACGGTGAAATAAAGAAATTATTTATTTTCTTATTACAAATACAAAATCTGGAATTCTCGATGCGAATTCGAGCGATTTCGTCGTTCAATTGCTTTTTCGATCATCTCGTATATACATGATGATGTACTTTATCCAGGATTTTTTTTTTTTTTTTTTTCTTGTTTTTCGTCGTCTCATTTTTCTTGTCGAATGTCCTGGAGGATCGTAGAAAAAGAAAAAGAGAGAGAGAGAGAGATCGAACTTACGGTTGACTGGTCACCCCCAATACACCCACATTCGAGAAATGCTCTTCGAATGGCATAAATCAAAAAAGACGCCCAGTGACTTTTATACCTATATGTATACATATAGAAAAATATAGAGGAGAAAAATGATAGCCCAAGAAATGTATATGCACTACATCAGAGGGTTAGATGAAAGGGAGAATAAATCTGATCATCGGAGGGCTCGGGGTGAGAAAACTGATAGATACGTATATCATGTTTTTCTGTCGATATTCTTTGCACCGATAAAAATCAGACTGGAATAATCGTGAATTTTCTCATTCTGGAAGAAACATTTTTTTCTACCCACATATAATATTATTATTACAAAGCAATTAACGAAAAACGTCATATGGTTTCTCCATATGTTAATAATAATTAACATGTTGATAATAAACATTTTTTCTACCCACATATAATATTATTATTACAAAGCAATTAATGACAAACGTCATATGGTTTCTCCATATGTTAATAATAATTAATATGTTGATAATAATTATTCCAATATTTCTATCATTGTAATTGATTTTTGGCCATTTCTTGATATAATTGAACTCTAAAAAATAAAATATGACAGTAAAACAAAATGTACAAAATCCCAGATGATTTTCGTAATAGTAAAAAAAAATTTTTTAGTGTTTCATACTTTAAATTTAAATAAATTTCTATGATATTTTTCACAATTCAGGAAATTTCATACTCAGTGCATTTTTTCGGGCTTTGACCAAGTCGATTAGCTCCAGATCCGGGACAGAGTCCATTCGAGTACATTCCCTGCACTATATATATATATATGTAGTTAATGGGCAGCTCGAGGAGAGCTCGAGGGTGGCAGTTAACTCGAATATCGATGGACCTCTTCTCGCGTCTCATTGCATCGAGCAATACATATGCTACACAGTATATTAGCCGAGGGAACGCAAAATTTGAAACACATGAGCGAGTGAGAAAGAGGAGACTGAGGGGAGAGGAGAGAGAGAGAGAGAGAGAGAGAGAGAGAGAGAGAGAGAGAGAGAGAGAGAGAGAGGAAGAGCGGGGGGGAGGGGCGGGGAGAGGGAGAGAGAGGGGTGGCGAGAGAGAGGGAGAGAGAGGGGTGGGGAGAGAGAGGGGTGGGGAGAGAGAGAGAGAGAGAGAGAGAGAGAGAGAGAGAGAGGGGTGAGTCGGAGAGAGGGGGGAGGAGAGAGAGGGGTGTGGAGAGGGAGAGCGATATTTAAGCAAAAGGGAGAGGACGGAGATGAGCAAAATGCCTAAGTGCAAATGCTTGTAGTATCGCCGCAAACTCGATCGCCCAGTCAGACTCTATTTCGTATATCTCTCCTTTACGCGTCTATCCTTTTCCCCTCAGGCTCTATCTCGACGTTCTTCAACTAATCCTTGTGCGCCCTATT
>CAVLGY010000134.1:0-15000 GCA_963669185.1 Dyspetes luteomarginatus | reverse complement strand
ATATATATATATATATCTATATATAGGTATATAGTAACATGGTGTGGCCAATCACTGGCATATCTGGCACGTCCAGTAATGGCGGAAAAAAAAGAAGCATATATATATACATATAGGTATAGATTAACATGGAGTGGCCAATTACTCGTTCGTGGCCAATCACTGGTACATCTGGCCTATCTTGCTGTGTACTTAAACTGAACCATCTAACATATGTAATTGAGACTCAGGCTCGAGTCCACGGAACTCTTGTCGTGGCTATAAAATATGAATATGAAAATTGCACATGATATTACGTACGGGGGAGGGAGGGGTGGGGAGGGGAGGGGAGGGAGAACAATGTAGACTTCCGTAATGGCCAATTATCGGTACGTTGCATCCTCAATTACGAATTAGATTGAAGCTCTTTCCTCGAGCTCTTTTATCCTATAGTACACGCGTGTGTGTGAGTGCGTGTGCGTTTGTTTGGTGAGGGGGGGGGGGGGGGGGGGGGGGGGGGGGGGGGGGGTTGGTCTGACATTTGTAAAAGTTTCGGATATTCATATCGGGGCAGAAATAATATCGCGATTGGTTTTAAAATGAAATTGTCTAAAATGTATCTACAATGTCGAAATTATTGTCCGTTACTGTCGAAATTAATTTTGTCAAATTGGGTTTTTTTTTTTTTTTTTTTGTAACACTCAACCGTACAAATATAAATTGTATCAATTTTGAAAACCACAAATGACTCTGGTGAAATTTAATTAATTGTTAATAATAATAATTAATTGTTAACCCTCCGGGTGTACAGTATATTTTTCGTGTCACACGATGTGTAAATGTCACTGTTCCTTCAAGGGGTTAGACCGCCATGAAATTTTCAAAAAATCGTTTCTTTTTTTTAGCTAAATAAATTGTTTATACTTTTAAGAATATTTTAAGCGTTGAAAAATTCCAAAATTCAAATTATTAGCGAAGTTATAGCAATTAGAAGTGAGCCGACCATTCGAGACGGCCATTTTTTTTTTAACACCGTCCCCAGGAGTATTTTTTTTTTTTTTCATAGCCCTCCGTGTGTACCTGTAACCCTCCGTGTGTACAGTATATTTTTCGTGTCACACGATGTGTAAATGGGTGTCACTGTTCCTTCAAGGGGTTAGACCGCCATGAAATTTTCAAAAAAGCGTTTTTTTTTTTTTTTTGGCTAAATAAATTGTTTATACTTTTAAGAATATTTTAAGCGTTGAAAAATTCCAAAATTCAAATTATTAGCGAAGTTATAGCAATTAGAAGTGAGCCGACCATTCGAGACGGCCATTTTTTTTGAACACCGTCCCCAGGAGTTTTTTTTTTTTTTTTTTTTTTATAGTGTTGATATTTAATTATTGCAGACACGGGGTGCAACCGGTCTAATAGCCTCGGAAATCAATTGCACTCACAGTGTGCAATCGGTCTCGAATGGGTTAAAGACCGAGTGTACACACGCAGGGTTAAATTCCATTCCATAAACTTTGATTTCATCAACTTTGGCTGCACGAATTAAGTCTTCTCCCCCCCCCCCCCCCCCCCCCCTTGACTCAAAATAACCAGAATCACAATTTTATTCAACGCGTCAAGGTGTCAAAATATATTTGTTAATCCTCGATAATCCACCCCTTTAATTAACTTTAATTAACTTTTTAATTAATTTCCATTGGATAATTATACACAAGCTAATTTTAACGTGTATGAAATAATATTCGTTTAGTTAAATTTAAAACAAAAAAAAATATATATATATTTTAAATGGATTATAAAATAATTTATTTTTTTTTAGCCATTCGGTTAATTCTGATTATTATTTTTTTCTCGATGCTTCTCTCTCTCTCTTGCATCTTGTCAAAATTCTCTCTTGTTATTGTTCAGGGTGACCTTGGGCACGACTAGCCGTAACTCGCGGGTTACACACGTAACACGCTCGAGGCTTCAGTATAATAGCAAAGTATACAATATTATACACATAAATTTATACGTTACACGTGACATATAGCTCTGCACTTACAGTATTATTATTATTATTATTATTATTATTATTATTATTTACAGTACATGACGGTGCATAGTTTACGAGCCATATAGTACATCTACTAGCATGTAAAAAAAAAAAAAAAAAAAAAAAAAAAAAAAAAAAAAAAAAAAAAAAAAAAAAAAAAAAAAAAAAAAAACGCGACTATGTACCCCGCGGTCTCTCCCGCCAGTTCGATCCCGCGTGCGCCGGAGTGCGTTTTATGAATGAAGCTAATACGCCCACACATACGAGAACCGCACGAGAGCGGAAGCCACTTGTTTTCTACGTTAGGCCATGGCGCTTCTCCCGGGGAATATAAACTACCTGCGGTATGTACGAGCAACTCGATTCAACGTTATATAAATGTTATATATACATATGTGTGCGAGTATAGTTTTATATATATATATATGGATTATGTTCAACTTGTACGTGTGTGTATATATATATATATATGCAATGTGTGAACGGAAAAAAATATCGGACCTTGGATCACAACTGATCGAAACTACAGCTGCCTTGTGACCCGAATGAAACATTCGAGTTGGAGGGAGAAATTCGATCTCTTGTGCAATTAATCGCTACACACACAAATAAAAGTGTTGAATGAAAATTTAATTTAATTTTTATTTAAAATAATTAAATAAATTCGATTCGAAGAATATAATATAAAATTGGATATTGTGAGTTCATTTTTTTTTTTTTCTTAATTCAAACGAATTGGCTCGGGTGCCTCTAGGACCTGCATTGGGCCTAGCAAAATTTTCTTGCTTTTGGGCCAGTTTTAGCTCTATGAATGGGTGAAAATCTGTGTGTGTTTGTCTGTGTAAATGATTATTCGAGCCTCTATGAGCATCCGTAAGTGTGTATAGAGACTTTGCACATTATTATTATTATTATTATTATTATTTAGATACTTAAACATAAATGTGATTGCGGCCAATCGAGTATGAATGAAAATGAAAAATTTCTTATTCGTGCCATATTACGAGAAGATACAATCGAGAAATTAATTCGTGCACTGGGTCATCGAGAAAATCTTGCCCAGACGACATATCAGTATAATCGAGCAAAATAGATATATTAATGCGCTATCGAGATATGGATGATGTATGATGATCGGGTGTAAAGCTTATCAGCTATAAATAATCAAACACGATCGATCCATCGAACATCTCGTGCACTTGGAATTTAATTATCATCGATTCTCCCTCTCTTCATCACACTCGTATATACATATATATATATACATACATATATACATATATACGTTTGCTTATATGTTAATAAAACGATATATAAATTTGTGCTGGTGAGGATTAACCAAAGATTTATATATATATATATATATATATATATATATATATATATATATATATATATATATGCTCACGAGGCCGACGGACGCAAAACGGAACCTCCGAGTTAAAGTAATCGGCCAATGGAACGATCGTCGTGGATAACGTCGATCGTGAGGGAGCAAAATTCGAATCGAGCTGTAGATAAAACTTCTGATTTTTTGGAGGACCGACCCATTGATATCGATCAATTGATAAATATTTTAATGAAAATATCAAAAATTTGTGTCAACTGTCGTTGTAAAAATAGGCAAAATTTTCCTTCAATTGACTTTATCAAAGTTCATTATCAGTTCGAATTCTCTAAATGGGCAATTTTTGCGAAGAAAGAATAAAAAAAAATTCTACACAAGGAAAATTGACGTTTAATAATGAGAGTAAATTTTTCTGGTAATAAAAAATTAGCAATTAGGAGAAAAAATTAATTGTGAGATTGGCTGGAAGGGTTTTAATAAATTTCTTATCCTATAAACTGATTTGCATCTATATATATATTGGCGTGTAGGTGTGCGATAAAAAAGTGGCATATTAACGTATAGACAGAGAAAGAGAAAAAGAGAGAGAGAAAGAGAGAAAACGAAATAGAGAGAGAAGGGACGCGCGTTATCCGGCCGTACGATCGTGTTCCGGCAATTAAACTCCTCCGTTCTCTCGCGGAACTTCGTAACTTCCTATAATACACAAGAGAGACTTCTCGTCGCGAGAGCTCGGCACAGCATCACGTGTGTGTGTATGTACGTGTGACGGGCATTCGAGTGACCTCTCGCGCTTGAGAAAAAATACTCACAGAGTTATAACTCAGAGAATCATTTTTGGCCTCGCGATACTTTTTTTTTGTTTATTTTTTTTTTTAAATAATACGCGAAGAATTTACATTCTTGAAGGAATTATCGAACATTTTCTTACAATTTAATCGATCGATTTTTGATCAGATTTTCTTATATTTTTTGTCGATTTATAAATATAATAATTTGATTATTATTATTATTTATATATTTATTTATTTAAAAAAGTTATAAAAAATTTATTGGTCTGAACTGTCAGACGTGACAAAAATAATGAAAACACGAGAATGATGATAATTTTTTTTTTTTTTTTTTTTTTTTTTTCTTAATCTCTTTTGCTTCTCTTCGTCACTGGCAATAAGTCATCCTCGAGGACAAAAGAATGGGGACGAGCTAAGAAATATTAGACTCGAGACACATGCGGCCAATGAAGTTTTCATCAGTAATAGTGTCGAGAAAACGCCTTTTCTCCATTTACAAACAAATTCAGCCCACACCGAAAATTTTCAAGTTCAAAATTATCGAGTTGCCAAAAAAAAAAGCTTCGACATTTTAGTTGCAAATTAAAAAAAATTGAGTATTTTTTATTGCTTTTTTAATGCAGAGTCAGTTGAAAAAAAAAAAATAATTATTAAATAAATTTTATAGGGTGAGTGTACCAGTGAATGACCGCCTTAAGATTCAGCACCAATGAATGACCACCCGTGTTAAAATCACTATATATAGGTAGATATAGTTCGTGTGGAGGGGTCATCTACTGGGGTCTGGTCATTCACTGGGACACTCACCCTACAATAATGAAACGTTATTTCAAAGCCAAACAATGGCAGATATATTGCTCAGAGGGAGAGTGAGAAAATAACTTTGAAACATTTCGATGGAAACAAATGAAAAAAGGACAAAAAAGGATCGATATTGAGAAAAAAATATATTTTTATATATATTGAGTGTACCAGTGAATGACCGCCTCAAGATTCAGCACCAGTGAATGACCACCCGTGTTAAAATCACTATATATAGGTAGATACAGTTCGTGCGAAGTGGTCATTTACTGGGGTCTGGTCATTCACTGGGACACTCACCCTACAATAATGAAACGTTATTTCAAAGCCAAACAATGGCAGATATATTGCTCAGAGGGAGGGTGAGAAAATAACTTTGAAACATTTTCTTATATGCCTGCCTGATGGCTACGATGAGTAAAAAGTTATGAGACTCCCGGCCATGAAGAAAATCTGTCTGAGGGTCGGTTAGCAGATGTTGTTCTGAAAAAGGGCAACCCTTTTCCTCGACATGTGTACTCTAATGACTCGTGACTTTTGTCAGTCTCTATTGTCAAACTTCTGTCTCGCAAATTTTCTTCCCTCGAAAAATCCACAACGAATTATAATTTAAATTTAAATATTAAAAAAAAAAAAAAAAAAAAGTGGTCAATTATCAAATAATCTAATCGGTCTCATATATACGAAACTCAATTTCCAAATTATATCGTGATACGTATAGATGGATCTTGAAATAATTAAGTAACATCATTTAATCGCTTTTCGACGTCGAGATAGGAAAAATTCCTATTTTCTCACGTTATCTTTTCTTTTTTTTTCTTTCGTAACGCTTTTGGCCTCTACGAGCAATCGAGTGATATCCAATTTCACACTGAGTGAAAAAGTGGTAGTTGAATCAACTAAATTTTATTATAAATCTCAGCCTGCTAAACTTTTTTCGTTGGTTCCAAATAAATTATTTGCTTGATTTAATTAAATGTATATACATATATATTTTTTAATCCATTGCATTAGCCATATGAGTGCGGTAATTAAGGTGTATGCGCTTGGATTAAATCAAACAAATAATTCATTTGAAATTAGCTAAAAAAAAAAATTTAATATACACATTCAGAGTTAACTTGAATATTTTTTTTTCTAATTGTCAGTGCCAACAGCTTTTTAACACTTCTCCACCTAATACCTAAATGTATGGGGCATTTCAGGTCAAATCGACAGTGCCATCATCTTCACCATTTATATATTTTATTTATTTATTTATTTATTTTAAAAAATCGTTGATAACGATCAAACGGATTTTTTTTTTTTCGTGTCATCCGAAAATATACCGAAAGAAAAAAAAAAGTATTAAAATTGGTGAGGGTCACGACCCTGTCGATTTGACCAGTGAGAGTATAACGAAAAGATAAACTAACCATCTCGGTTTATCACAGGTCGCTTTTTATTTTTGGGGTCTCTCGAGGAACCCTCGGAATAATATCATCGGGATAACGAGAAAGAGAGAAAGAGAGAAAGAGAGAAAAAGGAAAAAAAAAAAAGAGAGCTTTGCCACTAACATTCCGTTATACATCCGTGCAGCAATCGACGACGAGCTTATCCTCGATTCCTATCTTATTTATGGGTCGGGTTATACATCGGGGTTAAAGAAGTGCCTATATGTACATAATAGCAAGGCTCATCGGGTTCACGACGTTCAAGGAGCCAAAGGTCCTTTTATTTCCTGCTTTGAAATATACATTTGTATATTCATTTTTAAACAATGTTTCTCACGTCGATCCTCTCGGACTCATTTTCATTATTATTATTATTATTATTATTATTATTATTATTAATAATAAATTATTAATAATAATAATAAAAATAAAATGTTATCACACCGCAGAGACAGTTGAATTATAAATGTCTAAAAAAAAAGACTATCAAAAAAGCTTTTTGACGAGAATGTTTTATATCGAGATTAGAATTAGCACTAAACTTTGTGATTGCGTAAGTAAACTTACAATCAGGATTTTTAACAACGTAAGAGCGAAGCCTCGACTCAGCACTTTCTCTCTCGTTATATCTTTGCTAGCTATCGCTGTAAAAAAAATGAATCGTCTGTGGGCTCAAGGATTTATATAGAGTGATAAGTAAACAAAAAAAAAAAAAAAAAAATTATCATGCGTTTATCAAATTTGGTAAGACGCGTAAGGTCGCCCGAGAATTTCCGTATTAATTTATATGTGACGAATCATCTACTTTGAAATTTTTGCAATATATATATATATACATATATGTGTGTGTGTTACATCAGGCAAATTTGATAATTCGCTCGAGCTTAAACTGTAAGTCGAGTATGTGAAATTCTTTTGCAAGCATATATGGAGAATATATTACGAGAGAGAGAGGGGGGGGGGGGGGGGGGAGAAAGAGAGAAAGAAGAATGAGAGAGAATGTGTAGCAAAGGGGTCATTAACCGCGTATCGATCGGCAAAGAGGCCTTATCGGGTTTCGTTGGCGCTTCCACACGTCTGATTGCAAGTTAAAAGACTATTTTTTCCCCCCTTTTTTCTCTCCCTTACTCACTCTCGGTACGTTACAAATGTACCTGACAATGAGTGTCGGTGAGAGTATTTTATTATTATTTAAGCATGTAATCTAAGAGAATTTTTAGCTCTGCTTTATTACAGAGCAACTATACTGACGTGCAAACGTCTGTGAATGCGGGAGAATGCGATTGCAAGTTAAAAGTAATTTTACTAATTAGTAAAGAACGTGGTTGAAAGATAAAAGTAATTTTACTACTTAGTAAATAATGCGATTGAAAGTTAAAAGTAATTTTACTATTTAGTAAAGAATGTGGTTGAAAGTTAAAAGTAATTTTACTACTTAGTAAATAATGCGGTTGAAAGTTAAAAGTAATTTTACTACTTAGTAAAGGATGCGGTTGAAAGTAAAAGTAATTTTACTACTTAGTAAAAAATGCGATTGAAAGTAATTAAGAAGTTTACTACTTAGTAAAAAATGCGATTGAAAGTAATTAAGAAGTTTACTACTTAGTAAAAAATGCGATTGAAAGTAATTAAGAAGTTTACTACTTAGTAAAAAATGCGATTCAAAGTAATTAAGAAGTAAGTAAGAAGTAAAAGTAATTTTACTATTTAGTAAAGAATGCGGTTGAAAGTTAAAAGTAATTTTACTACTTAGTAAAGAATGCGGTTGAAAGTTAAAAGTAATTTCACTACTTAGTAAAGAATGCGATTGAAAGTAAAAGTAATTTTACTACTTAGTAAAGAATGCGGTTGCAAGTTAAAAGTAATTTTACTACTTAG
Source organism: Dyspetes luteomarginatus (assembly GCA_963669185.1). Taxonomy (NCBI): domain Eukaryota; kingdom Metazoa; phylum Arthropoda; class Insecta; order Hymenoptera; family Ichneumonidae; genus Dyspetes; species Dyspetes luteomarginatus. Next base: position 6,738 of record CAVLGY010000134.1, on the reverse strand, counting down.
TAAAAAATGCGATTGAAAATTAAAAGTAATGTTACTACTTAGTAAAGAATGCGGTTGCAAGTTAAAAGTAATTTTACTACTTAGTAAAGAACGCGGTTGCAAGTAAAAGTGATTTTACTACTTAGTAAAGAATGCGATTGAAAGTTAAAAGTAATTTTACTACTTAGTAAAGAATGCGATTGAAAGTTAAAAGTAATTTTACTACTTAGTAAAGAATGCGATTGAAAGTTAAAAGTAATTTTACTACTTAGTAAATAATGCGGTTGAAAGTTAAAAGTAATTTCACTACTTAGTAAAGAATGCAGTTGCAAGTTAAAAGTAATTTTACTACTTAGTAAAGAATGCGGTTGCAAGTTAAAAGTAATTTTACTACTTAGTAAAGAACGCGGTTGCAAGTAAAAGTGATTTTACTACTTAGTAAAGAATGCGATTGAAAGTTAAAAGTAATTTTACTACTTAGTAAAGAATGCGATTGAAAGTTAAAAGTAATTTTACTACTTAGTAAAGAATGCGATTGAAAGTTAAAAGTAATTTTACTACTTAGTAAAGAATGCGGTTGAAAGTTAAAAGTAATTTCACTACTTAGTAAAGAATGCAGTTGCAAGTTAAAAGTAATTTTACTACTTAGTAAAGGATGCGGTTGAAAGTAAAAGTAATTTTACTGCTTAGTAAAGAATGCGATTGAAAGTAAAAGTAATTTTACTACTTAGTAAAGGATGCGGTTGAAAGTTAAAAGTAATTTCACTGCTTAGTAAAGAATGCGATTGAAAGTTAAAAGTAATTTCACTACTTAGTAAAGAATGCGATTGAAAGTTAAAAGTAATTTTACTACTTAGTAAAGAATTCGATTGTATGTTAAAAGACTATTTTGCCCCCACCCCTCTTTTTTCTCTTCCTTACTCACTCTGGGTACATTACAAATGTACCTGAGAATGAGTGTCAGTGAGCGAATTTTATTATTATTTCAGTATGTAACCTAAGAGAATTTTTAGCTCTGCTTTATTACAGAGCAACTATATTGACGTGCAAACGTCTGTTGGAGAATGCGACATGCCCCGAAGACACGGCAACGTCTTCAACGAGAAATATCCCTTTATCTTATCGGTGAACACCGGTTGTCGCCGGATCGTATATTCATTTGAATTTAGTAGCCCGCATATACGACATATTATTTTACGATCGCTCGACAACGCTCGAGAGCTCTGACGTGAATACAATCACACTCGTAATTCTTTCTCTAGCTACTTTTTTACCCCCTACAAATTCTCTACTACCGAGAACGATTTTTTTTTCTTTTTAATACTTTTTTTTTTTCTTTTCTTCTATGTGATCCTGCAAACAGGAAAAAAAAAGTCAGACCAGCTGTTTTTTCTTTTCGCGTGATTACTCGCGTGTGAGAATTTTTCATCGGCTGTTTTGGATTATTTCAAAATGGTTTATGTCTCAATATAATTTGTGCTTTTCAGGAAAATTGTGGAAATGAAATTATTGCGATTGCGAATAAAATGCTTATCGCGCGAGATTAATCGTGGCTTGAATTCGTCCTACATATATATATATAGCACAAATATCTCCGCAAATGGCCTAATTTTTTTTTCATTCAATCTCGTATATAATTTTTTTTTAGTTTTGCTATGAAATTGTATGTGCAATAGCGCCAGGTGAAGGTCTCGTACAAAATGTTCAATCACCCATGTAATTTTTTTCCCATATGATCTTTACGGAACGTCACAAAATTCGCGGTAAATATATCAACATAATAAATAAATTAATTAATTACTTGATGAATAAATTAATTAATTACTTGATGAATTAATGAATAATTAAATTGATTAATTGATGAATTAATGAATAAATAAATCAATTCATCAAAAAAGTATTTAATTCGAGCCTCGTTGTATCGTAAGAACTAAAAACTATAATTCTTAGGCTCTCGTGCTGCCTTGCATGGAGATATTTTTAATTTATGCGAACTCATGTGCGTTTAGTTTAATTTTCTATGGCAAAAAAATCATAATTTTTACGTATCGTGAAAAAAAAAAAAAAAAAAAAAAAGAAAGGCAGGGAGCAGGCACTTACACATAAATTAATGTGTATATTTCAACTCTCACAGACACGTGCCCGACTAATAGGTGCAATATATATAACGAGTTTGTTCAGTCTGATACTCTGCCTTTTAATTAAGCCGACTGCCGGCAAAGCGCAAATGTGGCAGCCGCTCGAGAGTGTCGAAGGCTCTGATATAATAGCGATCCCCTTTTCTGCCTTAACACACATATATATATACATATATATACATACGTGTATATATATATAAAACTCGCGCCAACCAATCCTCAGTGACACCACATATGCTCCTAATACTCCAAAACTTCGTTCTAAAAGTACAAAAATCCAAATTCTTATTTCTCCTGACAAATTTTGAGAATTCATTATTGAGAGGGATTTTTTTTTTCTTGCTTTTCATCACTCCCTTGGCAAAGATTTTTTTTAAAATTATTTGAATAAAAAAAAAACAACAATAAAAATTCTTCCCCTTTCGTCTAGTAATTAGTGATAACGAGTTAAGTTTTTTCTCACGTTTCACAATCGATTTCATCGCGAGATATTTGAAAAAAAAAAAAAAAAGGTCTCCGGTAATCTGAAAGTTAGAATAATGCACGAGAGGATTTTTGTATTAGAAAATCTAAGAGCGGCCACGATCAAACGTTCGAACATTCCGGGCCAGCTTCCAGGTCGCCAACTAAAGATTGGCCTTGAGGAATTTGTTCGCATTGAGAGCCAAGAGAGGAGCCTAAAATAATGTTCGTAAAAAAAAAAAAAAAAAAAAAAAAACATCACCGTCCAGTGAAACTTTGGAACCCTTGAAACGAATCGACCCAAATCGGTCCAGTCCCATGAAAAATCTGCCCAAAGATCACTCGATCGGGTGGCAAGAAAAACAGTATCGGAAAAAAAAGGTTCTAGCTCTGTTTCAGGATGTGAAATACGAAACGATCTTGATAAACAAAAAAAAAGAGCAACATTGGAATGGTAAATCATAAAAAATAATTTTCTCGACAATTATAAATTCTAAATTATTCGATAGAGCTCGTAATTTATAATAATAATATTATAATAATTTATAATAATAATATCGATCGGTGAATCGATCGGTATATCATAAAAAATCATTTTCTCGGCAATTATAAATTCTAAATTATTCGATAGAGCTTGTAATTTATATTTTTGAGGATTGTTAGGTCATGAAGTGATTTGAAATATTTATTTTTATAGTGACTCAGTAAGACGAAATTAAAGGGATTGCGAGTTAAAGAGGAAGTGAGGAACAATGACATACGAGGTTATAAAAAAAAAAAGAAAAAAAAAAATTCTCAATCGTAAAGACCATTAGAGCTGGGTTAATAAAAAAATCACCTTTGTCCTATATATCGAACGTCGACTATTCCATTGAATTCAAATGTGTAAAATCGCCATATTGAAAGGAGAGAGAAAAAAAAAATTGTTAAATATGCAACGTGTGTCACTGTCATCAAGGACGTGAATAATTGTACGACACAATTGTTTATCAATCAACTATCTATAACGAAGAAAAATTTTATTACTCGATTAATTAATTAATTACTCGATTTGAATAAAATTTAATTAATTTTCTTTGATCAAATTAATTTAATTCAAGCCAGATAAATATTCATTTAAATAAATTTCGTTATATTGCAGTGAATATTTATTTAACTAGAATAAAATTAGTTTAACGAAAAGACAATTTTTCATTCCTTTTGCCCCTTTTTTTTATAATTTACAGAGAAATTCGTGGTCGAGTTTTGTAGACAAAATAACTTAACTAGTGCGGAGTTTTGTCTATGTGAGAAGTTTCCTTGCTACGGGGCGCAGACGAGAAGGAGACGATGCGAGGGAGAAACCCACACACGTGTGTTGCCCCCTTAAACACGAAATACCTCCTCGTTTGACATTGAAACCTGTTCCAGGCCCGTTCGAAATCTCACATATGAGCGACAGGTTACACACGATAGGCGCTTTCGGACACAACAGTGTGAAGCCTGAGAGAGAGAGGGAGAGAGAGAGAGACAGACATACAGGAAACTCAGTCGTGAAACTAGCCCGGCAACAAACTCGAACAAGTTAAAAAAAGACTCGCGATACGCTATACGTGAATTAGTTGCACTCTCGCTCGCTCGCAATGAACTTTGACTTCGTTTCCTCTCAGCGGTACACGATGTGATTTTTAATTAATGAACAATTCCCAATCGGGAAGTAAAAAAAAAACAAAAAATCGCAATTTGCAAAAAAGTGACAATTTTCGAATAATCATAACTTTACTCTCGTTCTACAGATTTCAACCGATAATGGGTGTTTTGAAAATCATCACAATAAAAATGGCAAAAATGGCCCAAAATCGATTAAACTTTAAAAATCGGGAAAAAATTTTTTTTGCAATAAACAAAAGGGCTTTTTTGTTGCTTGATCGAGTACGAAGATAATGATCGCAAAGTGGAATCACAAATCGATCCACGAAACAAATTTATAGCCATTTATCCTTTTTTTTTTTACCAAAATGCAAAAAGTTGTTTTTTTTTTTTTTTAAACAACTTATGTCTGTGTTTTTGGTGTAAACATTTTTCACTTCTACATGAAAAATTTATAGTAGCTACTCATTAGTAGCTCATTGAGTGACAGCGAGATCTCAATATTATTAATATCCGTTCATATATATATATATATATGAGTGAAAAAAAAATTATATGAGTGAAAAATAAATAAATATATATATATAAATATATATAAATATATATGAGCGAAAAAAAATATATATATATACGTATTTGACGTTATTAGACATAATTATTACGTAACAAAAGACAAAAAAATGCAAGCTGTCAGTAAAGTGAGAGTTGCTGAACTATGCTCCTCTGATATAAGAAATTTATTTACGACAACGAGATGTATTTGCTCATGTACATATGTAATATGTGTGCCTCTAATAAGAACGAGATATATGCCGATGATGTTTTCAACGTCAAAAAATCGAGGTCGATCTATACATCTTACACGTAACCAGCGTCAGTCTCATGTTATCCTGGCACATCGTCGGTACATCGACGCCTATCGCGTGTGTGATAATATCATTTTCACGAGATATCGATAACAGTTAATAACATTTAATAATAATTATAATAATAATAATTTTTCGATCCATCAGTATAGGGGAAGGAACGATTTATTTTTAATCTTTTTTAAGGCACATCTTCGAAGAGTCACTGATAGAAATATAACTCTCTAGCTCTGCTCGTAATATTTTCAACACGAGCTCTCGACGTTTGTGAAATGAATTCATTCTTTCTCTCTCTCTCTCTCGCTCTCTTTTTCTCTCTCTCTGTCCAGGCGCTCCAACTCTCTTCTTGTTTTAGTACCAATTGACACCTTTTCTCTCGTCGAACGCGTAATAATTGCTCCTAACGAGAGTGCTTAGTACATCTACGAAGAAACGAGCCAGTTACTCTCGTGTTGCGAAGGATTTGAAAAAAGAGTAAAAAAAAAAAACAAGATAAAAAAAAAGGAAAAACTGTGAGGCACAAGAATTTCTTGCACATCGCCAATGGTATCGTAACTTCAATGTATATCTATTAATATATATGTACATTGTGCACATAATATCGAAGAAATTGTCCTACAATCTTGCGGATTGAATCGCAAGAGCTCAAGCAGGAAACGAAAATCCCTGCATGATTGTCGTATCAGGTTTTCTCTTGTTGATAACGCATGGGTGCATATATATATAAATAAAGAGAGAGAGAGAGAGATTTTTATTATATATGTATAATAAAAATATCTCCCTGCTGCCATTGTGGCTGATATGTAAAAAAATTGGAAAGGGTCACACAGGCGCCCACAGTCACTCATACAGGTAAAACAGCTGTGCGTAACTGTGAGACAAATGTGACATACCCGGAGGGCTGGTGAACTTTGAGCTACACAATATATATATGTGTATATATATATATACACAAGAACACACACGATGCAGTATCAACAAAAGATATGGAGAGCTGCAAGACCTTATTTACACGAGAGAGTGTACAGGAGGGCGAAAAAAGGAATTTCGTAAAACCTGATACGATAAAACGCATTTTCAAGGCAATTGTGTGTCGTGTGTGCGTCTGTGTGATGGAGTCTTTCTGAAGAAAAGCAAATAGTAAACATTACTTGCCATAAGGTGGAAATAATTATGAAAACTTTTTATTGTAGTCGAAAAAAAAAGTCTGAGAATTACAACAGAAAGCCAGTTTATAAATAAGGTGCAATGACATCCACGTAAAACATGTTGAGAATTTTTTTTTAATGCGTGTATATCTGAATGGGCTTTTTATGGTATCCACACAGTATTTACATACTTGAGGAATTTGTCGTTTTATTTTTATAGCGTCATTGTCTTCGTTCTATAATTTTTTTCTTTTTTTCATCCGTTGACCTTTTTGAACTTTTTGGGTATTACACGCGATAATTCAAATTTCTATTTCAAGATTTAATTATTATCATTTGATAGAGAAAACAAAATGTATACTACACATTTGTATTTTGAAAAAAATTATTGGGTAGTATTTTCGATATAGTTTTCGAAAAAAGGGCTTTTTATGTTATCCACTCAGTATTTACGTACTTGAGGAATTTGTCGTTTTATTTTTATAGCGTCATTGTCTTCGTTCTATATTTTTTTTT
>CAVLGY010000133.1:5000-19807 GCA_963669185.1 Dyspetes luteomarginatus | reverse complement strand
AATATTTTATGAAATATTTGGCGATTAAGTCACGTCATACAGTGCACAATGCGCAGGAATTTTTGATGATAAGATTTATGCCAGTATAGGTGAGGTTAGTCTGCACTGACAATTTTATTTTTCTACTACTTACCCATCTAAAAAATTATTTTAATGAATTTAATGAATATTTTGTTTTTTTTTTTTTTTAATGAATTTAATGAATATTTTGTGAAATATTTGGCGATTAATTCACTTCATACAGTGCACAATGCGCAGAAATTTGTGATGATAAAATTTATGCCAGTATAGGTGAGGTTAGACTGCTCTGACAATTTTATTTTTCTACTACTTACCCATCTAAAAAATGATTTAAATGAATTTAATGAATATTTTATGAAATATTTGGCAATTAAGTCACGTCATACAGTGCACAATGCGCAGGAATTTTTGATGATAAGATTTATGCCAGTATAGGTGAGGTTAGTCTGCTCTGACAATTTTATTTTTCTACTACTTACCCATCTAAAAAATGAATTTAATGAATTTAATGAATTAATATGAATAAGAGAAAAGATTATTAATAAATGCAGGGGTGGAGAAGGGGATGAAAAATTTATTTGTTCATGTAGAAAATTTGATAAAACTTATTTTGCCAACTCAGAAGTTGATCTACCTGAAGTCTAATTAAACAGATTTATTAATGTATAATTGAAGTAGATTTTTTTTTATTACACAAAATAGCATGAAAATAACAAGAGAATAATATTTATTAAAATTATATATATATATGTATATCTGATAATTTCAGTGGATTATGTGCCGTCTGACCTATACCGGCTACTACTACTGTGACCGAAAATACTGAGAAGAGCTTCAGCTTTTTTTTTAATATAAAAAAATTATTAAAGTTTTGTTTCGTCATAACTAAAAGTTAAAAATACGCCCAGCCAGCATTATGGGTCGGTTGCGGATGACCGTATAATGTAGTTAGTTTGAAAAAAAAAAAACGAGAAAAAAAGGAGAGCGAGAGATGGAAGAGAAAGGTGGCTGTGGCTTGAAATATGGAGCGGAACGCAGCGAGTGACGTTACCGAGTTGCTTGTCACATTATTTTTGCAAGCAACGATGCGACAAGCGTGAGAAAGAGAGAGAAAGCTCGTTCGCTTGTGCCCGTACACATTGAGCGGAGTCAGCAATAACTGGGAAAAACGAAACGCAGCAAACATTTTTTTTTAATATTTTTATTTTCTAACTTTTTTTTTTTTTATTATTCATGAACGCAGCACCATGAACGACCCTCGTAGCTCAAAAAAATCTATCGTGCAATCTCCGACGATCGAGCATGAGAGAGACAAAAATCCCGAAGTTCGAAATCATGTCAGAAATAACCGAATTAAAAAAAAAAAACTTTTTTATTATGAAAAAAAAAAAAAAAACGTTTTAATTATGAAAAAGAGGGCTATGAATATTTTATTGATGCCAGACAATATGGAGAGTTTGGCAAGCAAAAAATTAAGAATCTATTAAATTCAAGATGACATTTATGATGATTCAATTTTTTTTAAATAATTCTTGTGACCCGATAAAATTCTGTCTCTCATCATTCGTTGTTGCATAATTTTATTTTCAGCCTCAAAAAACATGTAAAAAGTTTGCGTGTGCGTGAAGAAAGACTCGAAGAATCGAGGATCCCAATTTATTTCAAAGTGTCCAGAAGCGAGGGTGAACCGAGTGACAGAGAAATCGCGAGGTGCTGCATTATGAAGAGACAACATTACATTTTCTGATCGTAAATCCAGGGTCGGATTGACGACGTTTCTCTCGTAACAATAAAGGACGATACGTTCTTTTCGATTATCTCGTACATATTGCAACGTCCAAGAGTGATTTTCTCTGACATTTCATGCAATTTTTAGCACGAGTCACTGTGCTGAATGAAATATATTTCACTGAAAAATTTAACAGCTGATCGAATTGAATTTCGGACAGTACATTTTGTACTGCCAGAATGTTATCATCAATATTTACATATGAAAAAAATGGGAGGAAAAGTTGTTTGCATTGAATATAACTTGTAATAATAATAACAATAATAATAATAATAGTCACAATAGTAATAATGCAGTATGAACTGTTAAAATAACGACGAAGGGTTCTTGTCGAGCAGAAATTTAATGACATAAATAATATATCACAGGAACGTTAACTAAGTGAACTTAATCATTGTTATTGAGTGGTAAATTACGATAATATATCAAAGTCTTGAATAATAGAAATATGTGGGTCGTGAATCAGAGGATAATTTATAGTTGAAGGGGAAACTGAATTATCGAATTCCAATACAGTTTATTGGAATCAAATTTTTATTTGTAAATTATGCTTCGCGTTTATAAATTCTCATTCAAGTGATAGATCGAACTTGACTGAAAATTGTAAACTTTGCATTTGTTTATTTAGAGTATTACTCATGGAAAGCTTCAAAGTATTATTGAAAATTTTCAACACGTTTGGTTGCATTGAAAAAAATAAATTCTACTGAAAGATGTAATAGCTGATCGAATTAATAAATATGGAGCACAAATTGAATTCCTATAAGGTTATCATCAATATTTCAATATCAAGGAAATGGGACAAAGAATCGTTGGCATTTATTATAAATTGTAATGATAAAAATAATAATAAGAGTAACGATAATAATGCAGTATGAATTCTGCTAATAAGGACGAGAGGACAATCAGACGAGACGAGCAGAAAGTGAATAATATAAATAATATATCGCAAAATCGTTATCGAAGCAAATTTAATGAATGTTCTTGACTGGTGAATTATGGGGGTATAACAAAGTCTTGTATAATAGAAACATCTGGGTCGTGAGTGAGACGATAGGTGAAGGGAAAACTGAATTATCGAATTCCAATACAGTTTATTGGAATCAAATATTGATTTGTAATTTATGCTTCCGATTTAAATATTCTACTTCAAATAAATTGAATTTGACTGAAAGTCATGAGTCTTTTATTTAGAGCGTGACTGAAAGTCATGAGTCTTTTATTTAGAGCGGGTTTATATTATGCATGCAAAGATTCATTAAAGATATCACAAAGATTCACGATAACGAAAATATTATTAAAAATAAAATCGTTCAATTTTTATTTACATGTGTGATTTTTTACAGATTTACATCTTCTTGAGATCTGCTAAAATTCTCTTCAAATTTAACGACGTTCGCAACTTTAGTAATTCATTTTTGAATAAAATTTCATTAAATTAAATCTATAAAAAAAAAATGGCAATTCACACAAATCTTCGCAATTTTAAATTTTTCATTATTAATAAATTATCGTTGTTGAATTATCATGAAATTATTTAATAATCGCATCTTCGTAAATTTTCATTGTTGATTTTAACGTAAAATGGAAAATCTAATCGATGCTGGAATATCGTTGAGAATTTTTTTTTTTTTCATTTTTTTTTTTTCACCACCATCTGCTGATGTTCCATAAGACGATAGTGACGCATTCGCACGAGCACAAATGGCTGTAAAATATGGTCTAGGAGGCGAGAGAGAAAACCGCCGTCGGAAAAATCTTATCGCTTTCCAATAATATGAAGTGGGGGAAGGAACGGACTGGGAGCATCTCTTGGCGGACCGAAGAAAATGCTCGAAATATATAGCTCGTCCCTCTGGCAGCAGAGCACCACTTTTCCCACACCTTATGACCAGAATGGAGAGGAAGAGCGAGAGAGAGATTGTCCTCGAATTGCCCCCCCCCCCTCCCATCTCTTCCGTATATCATATTAGGAGGCAATTTTTAACACTGTGGAGGGAAACATATCACGAAGTGGTCTCTCGTAACCGTTCACGCTAAAATCCAATGAATTGATGGTAGAACTTCCCCCTCCTTATATCACACCCACAACGATCCCTAAAAACGAAAGCCCGAGGGTCAGAAATGTTTCCCATTTCGTGTGAATAATCGTGCAAAATAAATATGAAAAAAATAACTATGAATTTATTGTTCCCAAAATTATGAATATCATTAGTAAGAGAGAGAGAGAGTATAATTAAGGCCAAGTACATTTGAGATTACACAATAAAATTAATAATTCTCATATTTACCCGATTTCTCATTATATTCTGGCAATATAATTTTTCACCTGCTTCGTTTTTCCTTTCATTGATAAAGAAAAATAATAGAAAATTTTCATCACTTTATTTAGTAAATATTTTGAAATGTGAAGAAAAACTCGATAAGAGCTTCATGGAATTTCTCACCGTTCGATGGTCCAAGCAAATCTTGAGATCGTGGAAGATCGAGGAGGAGGGATGAATGCAGAAGAAGGCCCACAAGTTACGGCACAAAGAGACGAAGCATTTTCTGGCTAAACCGGAAGTAAGAAAATGGCTATTGCAGGAAAGCACGAGGCTTAAGGGGGTTAGTCTCTCTTTTTTTTTTTTTTTCGTTGCCTGTGAACGAAGCAACGAAGAGGGCACATCCACGGAGAGAAGAAATGCGAAGTCAAAAGTGGCGAGAAAAATGGAGGAAAATGAGAGCACATGGCAAAGGGAAACAGGGACGAATATCTTTTAGGGTTGAGATTCCACACAGACGAACGAACGAGACCCTATCGTGGATCGTAAATCCTTCGAGGCCATTTTCACTCTCTCTCTCTCTCTCTCTTTCTTTTCCTTTTAGTTCTTCTCTCATGCCAAGTCGAAGCCCTTCGAGTTCATCCCCCCCACCCACCCCCATATTCTATTTTTTTCTCTCTCTTCGTCGTTGACATTTAGACGAGAAATGGTCTTGGATGATTTTTTTTTATATCTGGAATGTCCATCGACCGGACATCTATTCGCCTTGTCCCATCCTTGCAATAACAATATATATGTCTATAGTTCATATATATATATATATATATTTTTTTTGTATACCTACTAACTGACTATATATATTGTACGATGAAGAACTTCATCCCTGCGGTATACGAGCTTCGGGTAATCCATTCCCCGCACTCGTGCAACTCTCTCTCCAACCTCGAGCAAACGTCCAAAAGTTATGTCGGGCGTCTCTAGCCACGCGATTCTCACGAGAGAAGAGAGAGAGTGAGAGAGAGTTGGAAGGAAATTAACTAGCGGAGATCCAAGGTAGGGGATGAGCGGTAAATCACGCGGAGGTTTACATTAATTGGTTTGTTAGAATGTGTCCGCGTGTGTGTGTATGTGTGTGCGCGTTTGTGTCCTAAACACGGAAATGTAACCCCTGGATCAACAATTGACGTGCGATTTATAAGGAAAACTCAATTGATTATAACCAACGAAGAGTGAAAAAGGATTTTACGTGGATCGAACTAAATTAATTTACTACATTCAGGACTATTATTATTATTATTATTATTATTATTATTATTATTATTATTATTATTATTGTAAATTTCTTCGATACTATTGAGAAACGATTTTTTTTTGTTTCGTATTCAGATCAGGGAAGAAAATGTGTCATCGAACCTTTCGTAACCGTTATTCACGCACGGTTGGCTGGTTATAAATATGAATATAAATATTGTTCGGGAATCGAACGAACTGAGAGCTGTTAAAACTCGTTAATCTTCACTAGATGCGTCAGACTAATGACACCCGACCCTGCTGGTACTATCACAACTACGAACATTGCTCAGTTAGGAGGGATGAAGAGATAGTGGAAGAGAGGGAGAGGGAGAGAGGGGGGGCAGGGGGGGGCAGGGGGGGGGGGTAAGAAGGGAGAGGGAGAAGGAGAGAGAGAGAGAGAGAGAGAGAGAGAGAGAGAGAGAGAGAGAGAGGAGAGAGAGAGAGAGAGAGAGAGAGAGAGAGAGAGAGAGAGAGAGAGAGAGAGAGAGAGAGAGAGAGAGAGAGAGAGAGAGGAGAGAGAGAGAGAGAGAGAGAGAGAGAGAGAGAGAAGAGGAGAGAGAGAGAGAGAGAGAGAGAGAGAGAGAGAGAGAGAGAGGGGGCGAGGGAGGGGGAGGGGTAAGAAGGGAGAGGGAAGAGGAGGGAGAGGGAGAGGAGAGAGAGAGAGAGTGAACCAACAGCAGCAGCATCTCTCGGGGCTTCTGTGTGGTGAAACTCTCTCGTTGCTCTCCCTCCAGTCTCGAATTAACCGTAATGAAATAACGATCCCACGTTCTCGCCGTGGGTTTAACGCTTGACAAAACGGTACTCCCTTTTATATATATATATATATATATATATAACCTTCTCTTACAGGCCGCTTAAGACGTGACGACGCTGGCGCCACGTTCTTCTCCCTCGTCTCTTTGTATCTCGACTTAAATAACGATTTCTCACGAAAAAGCTCAGAAATGTACACCCAACATACTAACATTCCTTTCATCATGTACAGCTGATCAGCCAATTGTAATAATTATTACCGGGTCATTATCAGGTAAGTTCATACGAGCGAAATAAATTTCATGTCACATCAACCCTTGTCAAGTTAAAAGCTCATAATTTTAAGTGAGTTCGATCTCCGACTGATCTACCTGGATTAAATCTAATGCCTATCCAAATTAAATTTTTTTACACGTTCCTTGATGCGAAAATGCAGGTTACGCGTGAATATTATTCGAGTCTTCTTGATTCATCCCCTAAATGAAGAAATCAAAGTTGCCATCCCACCCAAAATTTTATACCATTTTTCTATTATTTTTATATCCACCCCTCATTCGTAATTTTCAACAATTATTCCATTTTTATTCCCAAATGAAAGAATCAAAGTTGCCATCTTCGCCCAAAATTTTATACCATTTTTCAATTATTTTTATATCCATCCCTCATTCGTAATTTTCAACAATTATTCCATTTTTATTCCAAATGAAATAATCAAAGTGCCATCTTCACCAAAATTTTATACCATTTTTCAATTATTTTTATATTCACCCCTCATCCGTAATTTTCAACAATTATTCCATTTTATTCCCAAATGAAATAATCAAAGTTGCCATCTTCACCCAAAATTTTATACCATTTTTCACTCATATTTATATCGACACCTCATTCGTCATTATCAAAATATTTTCCATCTTTCATTCCACCCATCTCCAAGCTCGAACATCCTCTAATCCAATTCGATCGAATCTGCATTTATCCAGATTACGTTTTTTTTTATACGTAATTTGATACTAAAATAACAATTGTATGAGTTTTGTAGTCAGTCAAGTTATGAGATATTTTTTTATCAACGCGAAAATACCAAAAAAAAAAACTTCTCCAATTCTTCAATGTATCCAAATGTAATTTGTTATATTGGCAAATTTTTTTTTTATATTCCTGTTCCCACTGTCAAAAGTTGCGACGGAGATTTATTTAATTGCATCCGAATGGAAGAGGCGACGATACTGCAACTGTGTGTGTGTGTGTGGAATGTGACACAATTTTATAAAACTTATGACTTTTTGGTGGGGTCTGTGATGAAAAAAAAAACAGGGTGAGAGAAATGTGTAAGGTGGGTCAAGAACGTGACCGTTGGATCGTCACGATGAGAAGGGTCGGTGTAAATAGTACAGAAACCCTACGGGGGTGATTTTACACCAGTAAGAGAGGGGGAAAGAGAGACAAAGAGAGGGTGAAAGAGAGAGAGGAAGAGGCAAGAGAGTGGTTAAAATGTTTCTAACCTGACTTGCAGGCAACAGAGAGACAGAGAGAGGGTGAGAGAGAGAGAGAGAGAGAGAGAGAGAGAGAGAGAGAGAGAGAGAGAGAGAGAGAGAGAGAGAGAGAGAGAGAGAAGAAAGAGAGAGAGAGAGAGAGAGAGAGAGAGAGAGAGAGAGAGAGAGAGAGAGAGAGAGAGAGAGAGGAGAGAGAGAGAGAGAGAGAGAGAGAGAGAGAGAGAGAGAGAGAGAGAGAGAGAGAGAGCACTCGCAACACACTGCGGGCGTTTCCATCGGTCCGCAGACCAGCATCACCTGCATAACTGGAGCTCGCACGGGGGGCCAGGATAGACCAACCAAGCCGAGCCAGCAAACGCGTTGTATCCAGCAACAGAACATAAATTTCTCGGGTGAGCCCCGGGGCCCGTTGAATCCTTCGTAAACTGAGATTTACTACCTAAATCTGGTTGAAGTCTGCTCTGGCGCGCACTTTGTATCACGACTCTCTGGAACGGGGCAAAAGCAGCAGCAGCAGCACCAGCAGCACCAACATGCGGGGAGTGAAAGAGGGTTGAACGCGCGCGTGGACGTACGGCCGGCAACAGCAGTCGATAAACGTGTCGAGGGGGTTGGTGGGCAAGGGTGGTGGAGGGCGCCTTCATACAGTTTTCATTCTGTATGTTGGTGAACGAGCCAACTCGAGTCTACGTCCGCTGTTATATTCCCCTGCATAGATTATGTACCAACAAAAATGAACATACAATTTTATGGCTAAAATGTGAATTACTTCGGAATTGCTGGGTGATAGTAATTTTTTAAAAAATAATTTGGCTACAAACTTATGGAAATTGTTGCCGATATGGGTTTTTCAATTTAGCTTGGATAATAATTTCCATTATGGGATCAGAGCTCTGTCAATTTTTAAGAATTTGGAATAATTAATTGGAGAAAGTTTCGACTCTACACGTTGTTGGATGTAGGGTGTGGGGTAGGGAAATCATACAGTTAGTGGTCTGCATTGGAAAATTAACAATTTTCAAGTGTCCAAGAATTGGACAAAAAATAGAAAAGCTTTAAGCTCGATAGTTGTATTTTAATTAGGAACACCATAGGGTTGAGTTAATGATCCAATATTGAAGAATCAAAGATCAGCCAGTCTTGAAGAATTGGAGATGCTTAATTCTAGAGGGGGTACCATAGTCGTATGGGTAGTCGGAAAATCATCTGCTTCTAAAAATGTTCTGCATTGGAAAATTAGAGATCAGCCAGTCTTGAAAAATTGGAGATGTTAAATTCTGGAGGGATTTCTATAGTTGTATGGGTAGTCGGAAAATCATCTTCTAAAAATGTTCTGCATTGGAAAAATAAAGATTTTCAAGTGTGTAAGAATTGGACAAAAAATAGAAAAGCTTTAAGCTCGATAGTCGTATTTTAATTAGAAATGTCATAGGGTTGAGTTAATGATCCAATATTGGAGAATCAAAGATCAGTCAGTCTTGAAGAATTGGAGATGCTGAATTCTAGAGGGGGTACCATAGTCGTATGGGTAGTCGGAAAATCATCTGCTTCTAAAAATGTTCTGCATTGGAAAATTAGAGATCAGCCAGTCTTGAAAAATGGGAGATGTTAAATTCTGGAGGGATTTCTATAGTTGTATGGGTAGTCGGAAAATCATCTTCTAAAAATGTTCTGCATTGGAAAAATAAAGATTTTCAAGTATCCAAGAATTGGACAAAAAATAGAAAAGCTTTAAGTTCGATAGTCGTATTTTAATTAGGAACGCCACAGGGTCACATTGCATCGACATTGAAGAATTGAAGGTATTCAAGCTTTAAATTGGACAAGAATAAAATAGGAAAAGCTCGATGCTCGTTATGATAATGATTTGTATTATTAAAGAACTAAAGATTAATGAAGTTCAAAGAATTCAATATGAAAGATTCACAAGAGTTTTAAGTTGGTAGGTACTCATAAATTAGTCATGCAAATAATCACACTACGATAATTATTTTAATTGAATCGTCAAAGATTTGCAGCTTAAAAATAATTGCTTAAAAAGAATGCACAAAGGCCTTAAGCTCAAAGCCGTAACCTAGTTATAGGAAGATTACCATATTACGATAATGATCAACATCGAAGCTTTCTGAGATAGCTGAAGCATCAGAGATAAGGATCTCAAGTTCGTATTGCCATATTGGCATTGGGCATCTGTCAATTCTCTTAATTTTAATTAAGGCAGTTCACTACTTCATCATAATGATCTGCATTTAAAAATCATAAAAGCTTCTGAATAAACAAACAAAGAATTCCCAAATGCCTAAAGTATTGAAAAAGGACTATTGCAACAACTTTTGTCTGCATCAAACCCACCAGAGATTTTCCCATTTCGATGAATCCCATACGAAGAATTCTCAAGAGAATTTTATATTTCATTGCTCGTGTCTTGAAAGGCCCCTCTATTGTGTGCATCAGAGCGAATATATTCAATCGTTGACTCTCAAAGAGAGGCGAGCTTGATCTTTTTGAAAATCCTAGCAAATAACCCGAGGCCCTAAAGTATCGAGTCATTTTCTCTTTCTCGTATAAGACGAAAAGGTAATAAATAAAACGATGTAATAAAATCCAGGAAGAGTAAATATACTCAATTCTGAATCCTAGTCCAATCAAAGTCACCCACTACAAGGAGAATTCAACAGAAAAAATTTATACCGATCATTGCTGTGCTCAATCTCGTACGATTCTCGGTCGAGCGCGATGATAACTTCTCGGTCGTTCTAAAAAAAAGTCCGAGCGACTACATTATTATGCGATCGTTTTATCAAAGAAAGAAAAACTTGCAACCACAGACACGGACTAAAAAAAAAAAAGGGTGAAGACGAGTTAGAAAAAAAAAAAAAAACGAGATGTAAAAAAATCGTTTCATGAGGTTGGCATCGGTGTCGTTAATGGTGAAAAAAGTACAGATTTTCTTAACAATGTTCTTCAACTATGCTCTTCTTTCACTCTATCTGAGTAGCTCAGTGTGACGCTTTTCATACACATCGAAATGACCCGTTTCTTTACGCTTCGAGTGGTTCTGCAATCGACCGTACACGCTTCGTCGATTTCCACCACATCGAAGATTCTTCGGAGTGAGGGTGGGTTATGTGATAGGTTATGTGTGATAAAAATATCTCGCCGGGTGCCTTAATATTATATATATATATATATATATATGTGTGTGTGTGTGTGTGCGTGTGCGTGTATGGCATAGGGCATGTATATAGGTAAGAGCAGAGGTGACCAATGACTCGATCATCCTCAGGGCACCAAGAGAGTCTCGTTGACGACATTCTCTCTCGATTTTCTCAGCCGATGAAGAAAAATTGATGTGGTTTTTTCTATCGTGGGGAAAAAAAAAAAGATGGGAATAGATGAGGCTATAAGGGACAATAGAGGGAGATAGAACATTATATATAGTATGGGAAAGGCACTATATACATATATATATACATATATATATATATATATATATATATAATATACTATATTATCTGAGCTTAACCAACGACGATCCTGATTAAAAATATCTTCTTACGAATCGCCCCGGTACTAATTCCCCAGCTCGATACAATTCCCAGACGGCATGTCTCGACGCTCAGTTTCGCAATTCGAATCTCAGGCTATTCTCATCTTCAGCTTACCGACGAATTTTCACCGGAATCTCCTTTTCTCTCCTCTTATTAAACCACGAAGAGGGCATATCGCAATTTTTCATTCTTGGGTTACGATATTTTTTTTTTCTCTACGATACAGTGACCTTTTCGTGATAAAATCCACAGAGACTTGCTCGGGAAAGGAGAGATCTCATCAGATCTCATTCAGCCTCTTCGGACTTGAGGGCATGGGAGGGGCATAAAAATAAATAAGTGAGGCTGACTTGGCAACAAATGAGGGTAAGTAGAAATCAACCTTTCCTCATCAGCCTTTGCTAAACTCTGAGCTCGGTTCATCGATATCAGGAAATTATAAACATTTCGTTCGATTGTTGATTTTTTTCATTTTTTTTTTTTCCTCATTATGTTATTATAATATTTTTTCATTTATTTTTAGACCGAAATGACGATAGATCGATGGACAGCAAAATACCCCATCATAGCATTTTCATTTCTGTTCGTGGCGCATGTTTTTTATTTTGTAATCCCCTCGATCCGGAATGGTGAAACTCGCGTGAGCGAAGGGATTTTCAAAATGCCAGAGAAACAGAGATAACGAGCAACATGGTTTGCAGCTTTGTTGCCATTGTTGTGTAATCCACGATGGTTTTACGAGAGAAAATGCAACAGTAGCGTCGATTCTCTCGCTCGTCGACGGACCAAGAGGGGGGGGGGGGGGGGGGGAGAAAAAACCCCATATAGTAATTCGAGAATTTGGTACGGTCATGAATTGTTGTCATTTTGGGGTGGCAAAAACCTGCGGTCGAGCGTACGTATGGAGCTGTTTGTATATCGTAACGGTCCGCCGAAGAGAGAAAGAGTGGGAAAGAATATGTGGCGCCCTCTGGTATTATAGTACACTCAATTTTTCCCAAAATCATTTTCTCTGTCTTTCTGGGTCTCTCTCTCTCTCTCTCTTTCGCTGGACGTGAGTTTCGCAAATTATTTTCACGAAATTGTTTGTCGTATATTTACGCAAAATAATATTTTATTTTTCGAGTGATAAAGTTTCATGAGAAAATGCGTCACGAAAGGTAAAGAAAATGATAAATAAAACTCTTTTTCACGATGATTGTGCGATAAAAGTAAATAAAAAATATATATATAACTCGTTTAAAAATATTATATTTAGAATAGAATGTATGAGGGCAATTTTTTTATTAACTTATAATTTATATTCATACATTAAAATGGTTTTTATGCTTCACTTGCTATACTTTTCGAGTGACACTTTGCTGTGGAGTTCAGGATTTCGAAGACGGGCATGCCAGCACGTTTACCCACGTTATGTACGACCTATATTTATATAGTTATGTAATACTTATGTGGTACATACTCTGTACGAGTAAAGCCAGATTTTCCGAAATCTTGGCACGTGCATGGTCGCGCGATGCTTCTAGGTATAATCCTCTATCTAAGCGTGTACATCTGGCTGTATAGCTGCAAGATGATGAAGGGCCAATATGTGAGAGCGTTCATCCCCCCGAGAACTCGAGGACGAGGTGGATGATGAGAGATAAGAGGACCTCGTCTATCTTTTCTCACGACGTACTAAAATAAACTGCCATGATTTTGTCCATCTCTTATCTTCTTGTCGATGTCTTTTTTATTTTTATTTGACATTTTGTTTTTTTTTCATTTATACATCGGCATTTATGAATAACTGTCAATATATTAATAATAATATTAAAAAATAAATATAAAACTATAAGTAACGGGTATAGCAAGAGGAAAATTATTTTGGATGGCAAGATAATTGTAACTAAGAAGAAAAACAAATATAAATTTATAAATAAATGATAGTAAAAATAAATATAAAAAAAATTATAAATACGTTTGAGCAATTTTTAGTGGGAGAGATAAAATTTTTGCACTTTATAATCGTGTCGTTGGGTAAAACTGTGAGTAAAAGTTATACTAAGAGGAAAACTACTTTGGAGAGGACAATGGTGTTAACTAACAAGACGGGTATAGCAAGAGGAAAATTATTTTGGATGGCACGATAATTGTAACTAAGAAGAAAAAGAAATATAAATTTGTGAATAAATGATAGTAAAAATAAATATAAAAAATATTATAAATATGTTTGAGCAATTTTTAGTGGGGGAGATAAAATTTTTGCACTTTATAATCGTGTCGTTGGGTGCTGTGCGTAAAAGTTATACTAAGAGGAAAACTACTTTGGAGGGCACAATGGTTGTAACTAACAAGACGGTTATCCAGCGTGACACGACTGCGGT
Organism: Dyspetes luteomarginatus; assembly: GCA_963669185.1. Taxonomy (NCBI): domain Eukaryota; kingdom Metazoa; phylum Arthropoda; class Insecta; order Hymenoptera; family Ichneumonidae; genus Dyspetes; species Dyspetes luteomarginatus. The sequence goes on along the minus strand of CAVLGY010000133.1, from coordinate 6,274 downwards.
GGTTTCGGTGCGATTCGCGGTGGTGGCGAGAAGCTCTGACTTTCCGGAAGTTTGGCCAGTTGAACGAGAGTTGCGCGACGGATCGTTAAATCGTCGTTTGGAACCTCGACGAGAGCTTAAATACACAATTATAATCCACGTTGTATAATTTAAACAAGGCAAAACTTTGGTGTGAACTATTGCGATTTGGAGAAAATATATATTCAATTAGCCAGTAATAATGAATAACTTTTAATCATTTGTGATTAATTGAATTTTGATAAAAAATATCAAAGATTTTGTTCTGATGGAATGAACTTGGTCACGAGGTCACTACAGAAAAATAAAATCATCCTGATCGTTGTAAACTTTTGCATACAATTTTCTTTTTCCACTCAACTACGATCATTATAATTTTTGTGGTCTACATTTTTCTCTGTATATTCATTTTTTTTTTTTTTTTTTTTAATTTACTTGCTCGCCAAAAGCCACCTGCAGCGAATTATTACAGAACGCCTCGGATCGTAAGGGAAACCCAAGAGTACTATAAAAAAAAGGATAGATAAACAAGAAGAGGAATGAAACTCTCCCGACATCGTCGTCGACCCTTTTCCCTGTAAATATATATATATAGGCTGCCCAGCCGCTGCCGCTGCTTACCCGCTCCGAACGTGAAACCTAATTTTACGGTTCGTGAGCTTCCGGTCGAGAGAGAGACTGAGAATCTCGCGAACAAACCTGCTGAACTTGCGCGACTCGCTATACCCTCTGTCTCACTTCTTTCTCTATCTCATTCTCCCGAGCCATTCAACCCTCAGTGTGAGCAGCCATACTTCACCTTTATATATAAACTCGAATTTTGTCCTTCCTCTTGTCGCACGCTCGACAATACAATGGCATATTTTTTTTTATTTATTTATTTTTTTTCATTAAAAAGAAAATCGGTTTATTAAAATATACTTGAGTAAAAAATGGCTTCGTTGACGAAATAACAAGAGAATTAATATATATTTTTACAAATAAATTTATGAACAACAAAAAAATATCAATCATGTAGTTTTATAAATTGGCAATTAATTACAAAAAAAAAAATACTACGATATCATATAACTCGGATTATATAATATAATATACACAACACTAATTAAAAATGAAATAAATATATTTCACAATGTTGCCAAATTGACTTTTCGAAAAAATGATAAATTAATCTCTGGTTATTATTTAATGATTTCTGAAGGACGAAAAATAAATTCATGAGAAACGTTCAGTATTTAGTAGCTCTTCGATCATTC